>JAQIXO010000393.1:0-21366 GCA_034700305.1 Protaphorura armata
TTCGATTTATACTTAATTTCAAAATTCATATTATCCAATTCGAATCAATTCAAATTATTTATTAATAATTACAATTGTGCTCGCAGTGCTTGCTGTTGCTCATGCTGGACATGATGCCCCGCCACCCAAGGCTCACACATACAATGTTCCATCGGTCTCAAAGGTAAGAGTATTATGAATGGGAGTGTCAATGATATATCTTGAATACTTGGGTCAGGATTGAAAATTGTATGTTATTATGGTATCCTTTAAGGTCTCATTCCCTCCAAATGGCCAAAACTCAAAAGAGTCAAGACCTAATTCCGTGGGTGGGAGGGATAATCTGTACTTGTAAATTATGACAGGACAAGTTCACTTAATTGCACGGTGTCCAAAATTTGGCGGGTTTAAAAAGAAGCTGACGAGTACACTCGTAGACAACTAGTCTAGAAGAATACATTTTTGTTACATGCTATCATTATATTTCATTTGGAATGTCGTTTTAACAATATTTGATATTTGAGCTGATTAAAAACACTGCACTGCTTGCTCTTGGATCTATGTCGGGCTGTCAAACTAAGAATGACCAAAGCCTAGTATCCGAAGACTGAAGATTATTTATTGACCGAGATTTCTCAGGAAGGGTGTCAAAAACGCAATACTGGCTTTTACAATCACCTCCAATCGATAAAAATTATCTGTAAAATATATGAATTTGTGTGGTCACAAGGAAGCATAATTTAAGAATACACCCACATTGTTCGTTCATGTAACATGCGATAACTTTGCCAAATCTTTAACAAGAACATTTGAACTTCTTTCATTCTATGTCGCCATAAATACGAACATGGGAAACTATGTTTTCCCAAAAAGATAATAAATCACCTTGACCAAATGCAGCGGCCAATGGACTTGAACGAACAGAGACAGAAACATCTCAAAACATATCTGTCAAGTTGTACTAAGATTGCATCATTGAGGTCATTATTCTAACGATTGTACACTATTGGACACCAGTGCAGTACAAACACATACATATCCACGCGTGTCTCTGTGCCTACATAAGACAATAGTAAAATTCTCTTTGAATTGTGACGATTAAATCAAGGGTTATTCTTCTTCCGACGTCCAGCACAGCTCAACCCAATAATTTTATTCATGCTTTAATAATAATAATAGTAATAATAACCGTCTGTAGTGTGTGATTGATTATTAGTTTGACCAATAGCTTTGTTTAACGTAATGTAAAATGAGGGACACACACTACAGTAGTAGTACAGTCCACTATGTAGCCCCTGACAATTACATATATGTAGTTTTGAACGACATACCTGGTTGAACTTGTGATTTGAATCACTTGCCTTCGTCTTAGAAATGGGCGTTTGAATGAGAGTCTGTTCTGGGGTTTCCGGTCCTCACAAATCAGCATTCTGTTGCTAATACTACTACAAACTTCGCCCAGTCCATCCACCAATTCATTGTCATTTCAATTCAACTTTGAAAAACTTACTAGGTGTTCTAGTCAAATCCAATTTAAATCAATTCATTCACATTCCACCACTGCTATACTGTTCTCCAACTTCCTTCCTTCCCTCTGCCAATCTTTGGCTCGATCAAAATCCTTTCAATTCCAATTGAGCAATACAAACAACAATAATTATAAAATACTTATGTCTTATTGTCTTGAATTTGCTTGACATGAAAATTTCGAAACTACACTTCCTATAACGTGAAGCGCCGAATACCCAAATACTACCACAATGTCACTGCCAATTATTTTGTGCACAAATTTAACCAAGTGCATGCAAATGAGTAAAACTGAACTTTAGCTGTTCTGCATGCAAATAAATTTTGCAAAGGGTTGAATACCTAGTTAAGTGTTTCTCAAATGATGTCCCCGAAAAATTTACAAATAATATGAATAATGAGTGTTTTTCTGGAATCCACCCCGGCATGCCGGCACCGCACCGCACCTCACCGCAATAATGTCACTGCCACTTCGGAAGGGAAAAGGTTAAAGTTTTTTTTAAAAGTCTTTGAAGACTTTAAACGAAATGACTTAAGATTGCGTGGACCAGAGATGCTGTTTGTGGAAGGTGTGGAGGACAAATGATGGATGGTCTTATGGTCACAGCTACAGCCACAGGGTTTTCTTAGACCCACCTTGGTCTCTCAGACCCACGAAAAGTGCATTCCCACTAACCAAGACTTGCAAATCTACTCCTGCACTGCAAAAATTCTATGAATGAGAAGAGTGAGTGAAAATTGAACTCACTGTGTGCTAACTAACAAGACTAACTAACTTAAGAGTCTTGCATTAGTTTTAAGTGAGATTTTTCATGGAACACTGTTGTGTGACCCCCACTCTACTAGTATACGATAATACTACAAGAGTAAGAGTATCCACGTAAGGGTGACTTTTTATTTTCGCTCTCGATTTTGAGATAAGATGCTCCAAGTGGTAAGTTGGTTTTTAAAGACGTCTTGCGTCGTTTCACACGCTCAAGTGTTGTGTATACTACAACAAAGACTGCAGTTTAGCTTTGGTTTGACAACTGAAGCGTAAGAACGCTAAATCTTAAGTTAAACGGAAACGGAATAACATATACAGAGTAGTGGCTCTTCATTCACCCTTCCATGAACTCACCTCTAAATAGTATAATATTTTTTAAATGATAAAACTGTGTTATTAAGTCTTTTGAGTAAAAAAATGTACACACATGTGGTAAACGAGAGATCGAGCATTTTCGCATTTTGGCAAGGGTCAGTAGTATCACTAACCTGAACTGCAAAATTATGATCAGCACCGTTTGCTTGTTTTTTTTCTGTATATTAACTCCTTGAGTCTTTACATGTGTGCAGAGAGTCGGCACTCGAAGAAACGTAATGCACACTGACTAAGGTTAAAGTCGTAAATTATACAATTCTCATTATCCTACCTCAATTAAAACTTGTAATGTTTTTTTGTAAAATTCTTGAAATTAAGCCAAAACTTATTACCACCCTTAGCTTCCATTTGTTGTACAGTGTAAAACATAATTAAGAGTTTTGGGGTAAATAATGTTTTGTTAGGTTTGACTGCAGGCATAAGTTATTGTCCGTTCGATAACATAGCCAATACTAAACTTGTTAATGATTTTCTTGTTGTTTCGCATGTTCCGTTCCCTTAGAGCTACGGTGGAAAGAAGGGCTGCGTTTACTCAAATTCTAAACGACAACCAAAATACAATCAACAATAACGTTTCTGCTGAAAATAATGCCTAATCTATCCATTGAACCCGCGGAAGATCTACCCCTAGTAGTAGGAAAAAGAGTGCAAGGCCGGAACAACCACTCTATTTATACCTGAGGAATAATCAAAGTATCAACGCAGCAAAGCTGCTAGGGCTGCCCTTACCACTACACACCGACTCTCGTGGAGACAATATGCTATAGTTAAATCACAAGAAGAAATCATTCGTGATTTAATGAATTCACGGTTGTACGGTGACTTGAAATAAATTACGAATTACATGTTTTCTTTTTCTCAAGAGGATCGAGGGGAATGTCAATTTCTTTTGCTTGCATAAATTTTTTTGGTCAAGAGAGCATTCCAATCATAAAATTTAAATATCCTCATATAAATTCTTTATGAGATGACTCTATTAAAATTATTTTATCACACCTTTAGTCATCAATCTCTTTGTACTGTTAAAAAGTATGTCTAATTGGGATGCGATTTGCATTCTGCCCATGCCACTCTTCCAATTTGTAACTATCATTTCTCAATCATCATCCCAATACATTAATCTCTTCATTTTACGATCTAAATTAGCTTAAAATGAGATGTCGTTCTTGTACTTGTACTCATCCTTTGATGACATGGACAACGTGTCCTCCTGTCTTCCCACTTTCATGTACTCTTGCACAACGATTTGAATGAAGAACGAATTAGATAATAACAAATCTAATAATGAATGTATTGTTTGGTACGCCGAGGCTAACTTTTATTCTCCCTCATTATTCCCTGATGTCCGTGTCAGAATTGAACCGTGTAAATTTAAATTTATTTGCCATATTCTTAGACGGCACATAAAATGAGAAAGGATTGGGAAATCCAAGTAAACTCAATTCAAGGAATTATTTAAGGTTAAACCAAATTGGTCTCTGTGATTCTATTCTTATATTGACTTATAATCAAATCCCGAAGAATTTTGCGAAAGTGAAGGAGACATAACTATCGATAGTTAATTTTTAGCCATGTTCTTGATGAGGAGACCTGGGTGTTAATCTCTGTTTCCACTTGGGGAATGATCTGCATTGGCTTAGCAAATCTCTCCTGAAGCCTAACCAGAAAGGGTACTAAATTATAGAATCCTCGCGTCATCGATTTTTAGAAGGTGAGAAATTCCCAATTTACACTGTCGTAAAACCAATTGGAATCGGTCAATCAAATATGCGAATCTCGAACACTCTAACATTCAATATAGAAAAGATAAGATTTTCGGTATTCGATAAAAATAAATGTCTCTCTATTACAGTACTTTAGTATGTACGTTGGACACGTGCATTTTTAAAAGCCGTGATAATTTTAAATTGTCTTACAATTAGAGTTCGCATGCATTTCTATCATAAAAAACCGTTCAAAACTCTTTCGCCTCGAGTTATATTTTCATTTAGTATTCAAGGAAGTAATCAAAGGAGTTGTGATGTGAAGGAACATACTCTTGACGCAAGAAATTCCCATGCATGGCAGACAAGGTCCAAACAGGAATAACATTTCGGACCACATTTTGACCCTGCATCCGTGACTCGGAGCAATTTACATCCCTGCCAATACATTTTTCCACTTCTCACATACAGATAAACCACAAAACATTGCCAAAATTACAAAAGAAGTGCGATGACGGCACGAGGGAAATGAATAGAGAGGCGTGGAAGTATCAATAATTTATATGATCATGTCATTCGAGTTATTCATTACATTGTTTGACAGGAGACGAACCAAACCACTCGCCATCACTTCAACCCTACACAACAACATTAAACGTTAAACTTTTGGATAACAAAGACTTGAAAGTTCAATTTAAGTATAAACGCCGCTGCTTTGCTTGCTATCATGCTATCGTGGGCAGATTGCGAGTTTGTAAGCCTGAATCTTGAGTGCGAGTGGAGTGAATAGACAAAGATTCCCAGCATCTTTCTTCTTTTATTTTCCTTCTCAAGGAATACGCTCTCTGTGAACATTTTCTTAACGTAAGAGTTACAATTTAACTCTCCCAGGTGGCATATTCGCTGAAGACACCAGCTAACAAGTTGAAGCTTGTACAGTGCCATACTCTTGGCTCAAGAACGATCCTTTCCTATCCTGATCATTAGGACAATGATTTTTTAGCTTGGATTGGGATATCACTCTCAACCTCAGACCTCAACCCCTGTCATTCTTATTCTTTAAAATTCTAATACTTCTTTTTTTACATAAGAATTAAAATTCAATTTAAGGACGAAACATGAATTATCTAAGGGCTGGCCAGAGCCATTACAGGTTTTGTCAACTTATCCCTCGTGTAAAATCCTGAACCTTGCCCGTACTGTATGATAAACGATTATATTGTGTAAATGTAAAGCGTTACTCCACTCCCTGTCCAAAAAATTGTTGTTTTGATTTATTGTAGGCAGCGTACCAGTAGTAGTGACAGATTAGGTGAGCTAGTGTCTGACTCGGGAAGAAAAACAGTTGTACAGTGATATGGTTAGTTTTGTTTCCGCAGGCTATGTTTTTTGGCAACAGTTAAGGATATTTAAAAAAAAACTCTCACTGCAATTTGTAAACTACAACCTGATTGAAATCTGATTGCCCTTCATGCTTCAAAACCAAAAGTATGAACACAACAAGATGTGAGTAGTAAAAGTGCTCCGCTATGTGTTGTATTCGTATATTCCCAATTGCAATTTTTCTTATAATTAGAAGAATTAGTTTATGGTGGATGGATTGGGTCGTCTAATAAAGTGTGCGTGTACTATTAGCAAATAAGATTGATCACATTTTGCAGTATGCATGCATGGGCTGTACTTGTACTTGTACTCCTTCCCTTTTTGCTTATGATTTTCAATCCCACCCAAGTAATAATACATATTTATTATCTTGTACAGAACTAGTACGTGTCTAACTTCCAATTCTTATGTGTTTTTACAACTCATCATGAAATGAGGTAATAAACTCTCAATCAAACAAGAAATTGAACCATAATAATAAGACCACCTTCCTTATGAATCCATAGAGCTATTAGCCTTGCCAAAATTGTGTTGTCTCATGTCATTTTCTTTGAAGATGGATGGAAGTGTTCAGGAATTACTACGCGTATATGTAATGTATGGTATGATAATAATTTACTCTCGATCCTACATTGTGCAATCTAATAACAGTAAGTATGAATTACTACCTTTTTGGCAAATGACCTAACCTTTACTATTCACACGCACGAGCCTGGGTCACTGACAATGAGCTAAGCCGGCATTGTAAATTTACTCCAAAATATGCCACACCCATTAGCTGGTACATATGTATAATAATTTGTACAATAAATGAGGTTAGTTGGATTTACTTTTTTTGTTAACATTGTAAATACGTATTCACTCACACCCATATGACAGGTCACTCTTGTTAGACTTTATTATTTACTATTACCTCCTCTACCACCCTGACCTGAACTGTGAACTGTCTTCCAAATGTAGCAGGGGAAACGCGAATTATTAGTTAGCGAATTATGTGTGACCTTTGTTAAAAATTGTAGGAACACATTTTCAGCCTCCCCTAAATCTTAATCACCCAACAGTCACCGTCCTTTTTACTTTAGATTAGATTTTATCTGTAATTACTTATGGATGCCTAATAACCTAATTCTTCCTAGCGGTTAATTATTACGTGCCACTGTTGTATTGTTATTCCCAGTACCAGTACAACTCCTTCCTTTATATCCTCATACTTGTCTGCCACCTTAAAACAAACAATGGGAATTTTCTTTCGGTTCTTCATCACTATTATTCACCATCCCCAATAATGTAAAATTCTGGCATGGCTTGGCTTGCATGTCAGACGACTGTAATTCTATGCAGGTATTTTTTTTAAGAGTGCGCAAAAACAATTGTTTGAATTGTGTGAAGATATGCAATTGAGAGAAAATACTTGTACGCAGAATAATTTTAATGTTTGTGTGTGTGATATGCTACACTACAATGCTACTGCTATTGAGCCTTGGCATTGGCAATGACGGCAGGAGTACAGTAATTGCGGAATTCGTTAGCACTTATTAAGCACATAATTGTACAGTTTCTTTCATCCTGCCTACCTCTCTACTCACTAATATTACTTGCATTGTCCATTTGCCATTTATGAGGATATTGTTGTTACATTCTTCTTCTGGTCTTCCAACCAAGTTGGAGGAGTGCGAGTGCGACCTTTAAGAATTGAAGTGAAATGCAAAAAAATCCAAGAATCCTCAATATCCTGTCCTGTTTTCTGACATTTGTAATCTTAAGTCAGACTGACTGACACTTTTGCCTCTTAAATACAAGATATCCCGTTGTACTGAAAGTACAAAGTATGTATGTATGATATGATAATAATATAAGACGACATGGAATGAAACACACGGTATCAAATTCAATTCAATCCATCTTCATCACCCTTATCACATTTTTGAACCTGACTTTTTAAGTCTTTTGGCCAACGATATCTTTCAAGCTATGCAATCCAAGTATTTTAAAGACGTTAGGTTCATGACATGGGTTGCACTTTTGCACTGTACGTACTTTACTACACCAAAGCTTCAAATTACTCCATCACATTCACCCTTTAAAACTATTATGTATTTTTGCACGGAAAACATGACGGAATTCAAGACTAACTTGTACACTAACGTTTCACCATTGTACCACAAAATAAAAGACCCAAAGAATGAATAGGGTGAGTTGTTGTTTCCTTACATATTTTTTTCATGTCAAAGTCAATGGAGCGGATGAGAAAACCATCCAATCGTAAAAATTTTAAAGTTGGTTCAACAATATGAGAGAAAATGATTTTGCAAATTCACAAACAATAAAAAAATATTCCGGGATTCTGTCAATGTATTTTTTTTTCTTATAAATTTGAAGGGGCCGATTTGATATTTCAAGTGTTCAAAATTAATACTTTTTAAATACGTTGTCGCCCACAGAATCGGTAAAAATCCGCTAGACTTGAATGGTGCCATGGACAATTGAATTGAAGGGATTAATTTTAAGTTGGAACTTAGGAGCTGATTACAACTACAATAGAAATTTCGTGAACTTGTGTATGATATCGGATCCTCACTATTGAAATCCAATCCTCATCTCACTCATCTGTTCAAGCCAATTTATTAATTACAATAAATAAATAATATTGGACTCAAGGGCTTGGAGCAAAGTGCAGAGCAACGTGCAATGCCGTGAGGGAAATCACATTGAATTCTTCATCCATTTTCCTTTGGCAATGTAAGGACTAACTGTCGGCAAAATCCCAAAAGTTATACTTTGTCCAATGCCTAGTTCTACTACTATATTTAATATTCATGAACAAAAGTGCAGAAATTGCTTGAAGCTACAGAGACACCTCTTTGCCGCCTGAGCCATGAGAACATTGTAAAAATTGTTCAAAGTGGCTTAATGAAGCTAACTAGAAGAGTATTAGAAATTCATGATCCATGCCGAATGAAATGACACAACACTGCCAGGAGCAAAATATGGAACTTGGCAAAGTTTTTGAATTATACCATAAGTTGAATTAAACATTAAAGATTTTGTCTCCCTCACAAACTTGGAGTTTTTGTTCAAACTTGTTCTCACAGACACCCACAACACTCAGAAATCCCATATGGTTAGTGTATAACCTAATTAAAATTGTGTAATTCAAAATTAGTCATTTAATTTTTCAACGTTTGAGGAAAAGTTCACATATGGTAGACTATAATAACAAATACCTGAAGGAAATTAAGAATTTGGTAATGTAAAGCAGTGATGCGCTATGCTGGGTCAGAAATGCCTGTGGGGAAACATCAATTCAAAACTGCGATTTGCGTCAGACTAAAAATTAGTCGAGAATAATGATAATGATCTTACGCCAATCTAAATTCCCTCAATCATGTGAGACAAAAAATTAAGAAAACCTGACTACATAGTTCACAGTTCACGGTACATGATTCCACATTTTACCTTCATATTTCGCCTATATGTTTTTGTTCATTGTAACATTTGTTTACAGCACCCAAATCTAAATATTTGCACGGAGGAACATTTATTTTTTTTTCTAAAAAAAATGAACTCTATGTATGTGCATAAAAATTTAATGGTCACTCTATTCTGTTAATAATATAATTAAACAAGAACCACAAGAGAAAAAGCAATGAGAAGCATGACAATCATTATAAACTACCGTAGCAAAAAAAATGGTAGCGGTTAAACATGACATAAGATTCGTGAAACAATACATTACAAGTAAAATTCCATGTACTGGCAAAAACATACTACAGATTTAACTACTTAATTACGCATCTTCGTGTTTAAAACGGGACTTTCGGGAACTGGTGTTTGTTCCTACACAAGGATTCCTCATTTTAATGAAGCAGATGATGGGTTGGATCAAATATTTTACTTTTTAATTATTCCTGACCTATTTGCATGAGGTGTTGATATTCATAGGATGAGGGTCTGGTATACATAACTCAATTAAAATTAAAAATGACTGTGCATGTTATATATTTGAGTTTATGCAAATTATGAAAGCTGTCATAACAGTGAACTTCAAATGAGGGTTGAATTTGAGTTCGTGGAATTACACATTTATTAGTAAAGACTCAGAACGCAAGAGGATTCCTTTTTTTAAAAAAGTATACTCATAAGGTTAAGGAAAATTCAAACTTGTGAAGATCAAAAATCCAACTCACAAATGTGGCTGGATTAACAGCCTTCTCCAAATAAGAAATGCACAACACGCCCAAAAAATATTTTGAGTGGACAATGGACATTCTGCCTGTAATTTTTTACTTTTAGCTCATCAACCATAAACAAATTCTATTTTGCCGAATAACAAGCAATTCTTACTAATTGTAAAAAATTGCTACTGCTTAGCGTATTCCTGATGAATAAAAAATTCTCTCATAAATACTCGCCTTCTTACGAATGAACTCTGCCGAACTTGGGTACAATATGTGATGGCGTTGGAGACGTGCGTGGCTAAGAATAATATGATCTGAAGGAACAATTGTTTAAAGCAATGAAGCATTTCTCGACTCATTATGTTGGGATTCAGTTGGCCGCGGTGCGGAGAGGATCAAAGAGAGCAATCAATGCACATTAGGTGCCTTACCGCCCATCATCATCACCCAAAAACGAAAACGATGCCGCAAACAGTAATAATTTTAAAAAAATTGGAAAGGGGTTCTAATTAGATAACTTGAGCGGCATTGACTTACCTTTTTGAGGGTTTCCTCAGGAGTCTCATTGAACTCACGATAGACCACATGATTATTTACCGGTCGAGCCCGAGCCTTGTCTTTTGCTCTTGAATCAAAATCAAATGACCAAACTTGTCAATGTGTCTGGACCTGGCCGGTCACGAACCACTTGAAAAGGTCAGGCATTGTCCATTCCGTACATTCCGCATTCTCAAGACTGCATAATATTACACATGGATACACAAGATGTATCGAAGTTCAGTTTTTATAAACACCTCCTTGTTGACCATACACATGGATGGTAACGTCCATTCAATTCAAATTGAGGCGAAGACAAGATTCTGAGATATGTGGATGTCGGTGTCTGTGTCTTGTGAGTTGAAACAATGATTCCTATCACTCATTCCTCATATATTTTGCACATTTCAAATTGAGGATGACACATTAAAGGTGGCCATTGTGTGTGAGTTAGTCGAGTATGTTGTACAGGTTGACTGGGGTCATTGGGTGTCAAGTTCGGCTTGAAAGGAAAACACTAATGCAAGACCAAGGTTTACATTACATTGTACTACACTCTGTGTCTTTGTTTATGAATTTAGAGCAAATGGGATCAAATGTATGGAGACTGTGAACACAAATTCCGATATTTTAATTCTTCACAATTCTGTTCAAAATTCTGAAATAATAATAACCATCGTTGTAGCATTATGCACACTATTTTATCCGTGCTCTAAATTTTGGTTTGGTATTTTAGTAAACAACATTGCAATTACATATCATCATCAGTTGTAAACATTATTGCCGCGTTCGTCGCGCTCCGTGAAGTCCATGTCAGATTTATTTACTCATTTCGCAGATTCAGATTCAGACTACCTGGGCACACCGACCTTACGTTACGTGCATGGTAAAATCGAATTTGCCATGTGGGCATAATATGCAACACATAAATTAAATTTTAAACAAAGACGTTGATTAATTAGACATAAATTGTTAAGCGTAGCAATTTCATTCCCTAGTGTTAAAGAAGATTTGGCATAAGATGGGATTTCGTGAGTTGAATATATTTATCTCATCAGTCCAGTGCTTATGTTTGTGGATTTGCAAATTTTTTAAATTCCATTCATATAATATGTATATTTTGATAATGAGAACACAAGGTCCATGACTGGAACATTGCTACTACTACGATCAGCAGCACCCTACGATAAGATGCATCTTTTTAATGTTGCATCTGCATGGTGAAGCATGGAGATTACATATTCTTCAAAAACTCATTACGATTAGCCAGGAATTGCATCTCTGCTCATCTCATCTCATCATAGTCTAGCAGGTTGGGAATAATTGAAAGTGGCAAAATCACCATCATTACGGTTGAGTTCAAACATTAATCCCTCACATAAAATCGATTTGTGGTCCCTGTGGTGGTACTTCCACCATGTATAGAATAATAATAATACTCGCCACGCCAGTGCAAAAAAAAATCTGCAGTAGTCAGTAGTAGTGGTAGTAGTAGTGGCGCTTAGGATGTTGAATTGACTTTGACTTGGTTCATGCGTTGCGACATACGCCACGCATGCTGAGGATAAATCAACCGAGCTGCTGTACAATATTTCACATCACATCACATACATCCCACGTTTGCCGTTTGGACGGACTTCCACCATCCAAGCATTCCTGATCGGAACTCGGGGGCAGCGGAAAGGTGAATGTCTTGGGAATTCTGATTTCATTGAGGCGCTTACTTCTATAGGAGATACAAGAGTAGAAAAAAGTGAGAATCGAAAAAAATAAACGTGAAAAAAAACATAGAGCTCAAAAAATATACCAGGACTGCTACTACTACTACAACTACTACTGACTCTGTGGAACACCTATTGTGCTGCGACAGGACATCCTGAACTAAAAACCTTAAGGTGTATGATGACGATACGGCTGCATCCACATGTCATGTCGTAAAGAATATAAGAAAGACTCTTTTTTTTGCGATTGGTGATGGTGTGGTAAGCAGAATGCCATATCCATGCGAAAAATATGATTATTATTTTCTCTATGGCACGTCGTGGACGACGTCGTCGTCTTAAAGGTTTGGTTTTTGTAAGTATGGCGGTGGTTGTAAGGAACGAAATAATGCCGGAGTTCTTTGTGCACAATTGCTTATTATGGCTCACGGCTGCTTCAAGGCTATGCGCCACAGATTTATGCTCATGATAAAAACTTTTCTCCCGTCCTGTTCTCCACGTCCTTAACAGTACAGTCCACTGGGCCTGTGAACTTTACTCATTCTTTATTGTTGTAATATATTTCACCGGCCATAATATCATGAGTCCATATTATATATTATATACCTCAGACCAATCGCCATGATAGCCAGGGTAGATTCAAACCCATGTGCACCACTGAAGTGCTCAATTTTAAATGCATTTCTGATGGTGTCGAGAGGTGGTCAGTTTGGACAACTATTTTACACCACCCTATGGTCTGCAAAAATGGACATTAAACATGGACATGCTAGACAAACTTATGACTAGAGCTGACCGTGTATTAAAACTCACAAACAAGAGTGCTAACTGCTCTGCTAATTCGCATTGGAGGGAAAGGCACAACTTGAACCGTTTTGGGTCTACACGCAATTTTACGAAGCGTCAAGCAAATACACCGAAGAAGTTTTGAAGTTCTGAAGTTTTGGGTGCAAGAAGAATCGAAATGGCTCTAAAAAAAATACACCCACTACATGGCATTCACCTGTAAAAGTATATGGTCAAACATATTTTTCGCGGAGAATGAAATAGCTTTTTAATTGGTGTGGGGAATTATTACAAATACTAAATAGGGAACACTTGATTGGAGAAGAGTATCTTTAAAACAAAATTTACACCAAACCCTGAGTCCGAAGGACCGAACCATCACAAAGTGACATGGACAAAAACAACGCCATTGTTACAACAAACTGACTAGGATTCAGCATTTGAGAATTGAGGCTTGACTATTGTAGCCAGCCAAGGACAATTGGTTTAAAAACTATAAAAACCTGACAATTTAGTTAATGAACCCTAAGAAATATTTAATGGAATGTTCTGGGAACCGCTGTCTAAATGAGACAAATGATTATCACGATGGAAAAGGGATTTTAAAAATTACATCAAGACATACACTCTAAGCGTTTAAGCCAAAATTAATAGTTTTCCTGGGATTTTAAGGTATGAGGACAAGTGTACGATGTGTCGATCTTTGTGTCCATGTGCAACGTTATGCCTTTCTTGCACACATTTGCATGAGTTGAATGATTGAATCATCTCAGCGCGAAGTGGTTTTACTATTGAGTTAACGCAAGGCACTTACGCCGCCAAACTAAATTTTTAGGAAATCAATCAGCGGATTTTGATAGTCCATTGGATTGTGAAATTTAAATTCTGAGCTAAACTTAAAAGCCTCATGCCGAGCCAAGTCCTTGCATAATTAGTGTGAGCTGTAGAAGTCGCACTAACGTAAGGAAAGACTGAGGATAAGAATTCATGTTAAGCAACTCTTCAGTATGGAAATAGAAGAGATTCCGGCATTATGGGCCGACTGAGATGGAAATGGATGACTTGATGGGGAACTCAAAAGAAAAACTTGACTGATAGTTAATGATGCCTATCCTTGGGTTTGGTTGGGTTGTCGAGCCTTAGAATTAAAGAGTCCTCCCATTCAAACATGTTATTACTATTAGAAGATAAAATACTTTATTAGACAAAAGCCCGGGCCTTAATTCCTTCCCAGAGTTTTTGTCCCTCACTCTGCCTTCATCTTCATCTTCGTCTTCCCTTTTGTTTTACGCAAAGTCCATTCATTCCAAGTGTACGACTTACTACTTCTACTACTACGAATACTACTACTACTACACTACTACAAGGCTTGCATTGTATTACTATACAACCATTTACAAATTACTACCTGGAGTATTTGAATCTGCAGCATGCAATCTGCATCTTATCCAGCCATGTGTTTCAGGCAAATTGCCGAATCAGGCTGGCAGTCAAATTCTAAGGCAATTTGTTCAATTCAAATCCTCATTTGTAAATCAAAAGTTCATAAACAGCCTTTTACAAAACTATTGAGTCAACGTCAGGCATCAGAGAAATAATTCAGTGATATGATAAGGAAGGCGAATTTTTCGCAATGTGAACAAGAAATGTTATGTACGTATAATCTGGGTCTGCTTCGCTTCAACCTAAGTGTGCTTGACTATTTGCCAAATTTGGTCTATTGCATATTGCCGGCAACAGAAACACAGAGCTACAACATAGAGCCTAATAAATAAAATTGTTAAGCACTAACCAAACCGATTAGAATTATTGCTTTCATTATCTCCTGTCCTGTCCGTATGTTCTTAACTTTTAAAAGAACAATCCATGCTGCAATAGTCAACCAAGTCAAGGTAAATGTTGTTGTAGATTATGTGCATGCATTGTTCATTTTATTCATGTACACAAGTTTCACTGTTTTCTTCGTATACTTTGGTAAGATAGATTTATCTAATGGCAGTCATGCAGTTGCGGTGTAAACTATTGTTTAGACTTGTTGATGGGAACCCGGTCAGCGGCTATCCTTTACGCACTTACTTACTTAAACTTAACATTTCTCAGCAAAGCAAAGCATGCAAATACAATGATATACAAACCAAGGAGGTCGTGTCGTACGTACAACACGGATTTGAGATTATGAACGATAAGGTATCTAAGAAGGAAAATGCCCTGATTGATTAGAATCTCGGAGAAAGGAAGGAATACTAGTTTACTGGCAAAAATTTCTCTCTTTAGTTGCATGAAATTGTAAACATATGTAAGTTCTGTTTGTATTTGTGAACTTGTCATTAATTGTTGACATGATGGACTCATTATCATTGAGTTATATCGTGGGTGGTGGTGTTCACTATTCGCACGAATTTTCGCATGAATGGGATTTCAATTAACTTGATGCGTATAATTAATTCAAGAAATATAATGATACAATGTACGAAAGCTAGACTAATCAAAGCTAGCGAGTAGTCCAGTATTAACTTTGGAAATCCAAGCAGCATTTGAACTTTTCCCATTTGATTCTATCCATACACGCGGAGAACGTTCTAATTGTAAGTTTGTTTTATTTTTAATTACCGTGTGTGTTCGGAAATGGAAATACATGCACTCATTTGAATACCCATCAGCATGCTAACCGATTGCCTTTCATTCGGAACACACATTGTGTTGTATAAACAGTCCATCTGTATTTTCACTAATTCACTTAATTTTCTCTAGAAACTAGAACTATGACCGTCATTTGTATTGTGAACCGTTATGGCGTGCTTTTTCATATATTGAAGAAGTCTAAATGCAATGGATTGCCACAAATTCTATACTTATGATACTGGCTAATCTGGTACTCCCGATACAACGTTCTTATTCTTTTGCTCCGTAATAAATATAACGTTATAACGATGTTAAAGAATTAAAGCGAAATCTTCAAAGAATCATCTCAAAAACTGTGAGGCGCCAACAGCAGCCGCCACCAGATGCTACACGGTTTTTAACATCCAAGATACAAACCACGTGTCAATAATTCTAAAATATATAGTATTTTTAATTGTTGTACAGGCCATTGAACCCCTTCAAATACAATTCAAGGCCTACAATTCCTGTGGTTTCATGTTAAGGCAGGCAGGTGTGATAATTGAGTGCAAAAATGTGCAAAAGTCGAAATATTACATTGATAGGAAAGGAGCGGATTTGTTTGTCGTTAGTTAACATTGGATTGCTTTTAAACGAGCACACAGTGCTCCATTAGAACTAATTTAATAAAAGGGTTTGAGAACTGAGAGCTGTTTCCTGAAGCCATATGTAATGTGTACATGTGAGCTCGTAGAGTAAGTAGAGTCCGAGTCCCTGGGAACAATTCCCTCGAGTTAATTGCTTAGAGTGTGGATGGAATTTCCTCTGAGACTCCACGCCATTCCATTCCACTGCAGAACCCTTTCTTTCTTTGCTCGTCTTCATTTTGAAATCTATTGCTAACCTTAAGTAAGTCTGTCGAGTCAAAAACTAGTCAGGCTCATTTCAATTTTAATGATTTCATTGTGAGCATCATGTGCCTGTGCACGTAAGGAGGAGAAAAGAGAGAAAAAAACTTGTAGAACATGAACTGAGCGTCAATTTAAACCTCACAAAAAATAAATAATTGCAGAGTTTAGCCTTTATAAATAATTTGAATCTGTTCTTTTAAATAAAAAAAAATCTTGTGCTGAAGTTTATTTCTTTACTTTCCACTCATTCAAACAAGTCTTCATCGGTTAAGTCAGGTTTTTTAATATTTATTTCCTAGGATGGAGTACGCGGTGCGGTGTATGGTGTAAGTCGTTGAGCCGCGGAGTAAATGGAATCCTATTAAGAGGAATGGAATAGAAAATCTTATCATGCATGCATGAGTACTTTTACCACATGCCGAAAGAGATTCAAAGTCCAAATATGGGACCCGCAGATTTGCACTTTTGGAATTTATGGTTAGTTTCATGCAAATCTTCCTCAATGCTTGATGATCTGCATTGCATGTTGAACTTGAATTGCAATAACGGGGTATTTTATTAATTCCACCCCAGAGGTTCACATGTGTCAGTGATAAATTCCTTTGACTACAACATCAAATTGTAAACTCGTGTGCACTAGTTCATAAAATTAGTTAAGCCAACTAATCGATAGTTTTTGTCTAACCGCCGTCATAAATCTCAGACTATCATTTAAACAAATGGGGAATGAACAAAAGGTCGTGTAATCTATTCAATCTAGTGCGACTTTTCAATTAGAATCAATCCCTGACTTATGGTGAAAATGCGCACGGCTTACATAAAATCAAATCGGATCAAATACCGCATACATATTACGGTACATCCGTCTAATATTTCTTCAAGCCTTAATCCCAAAAAATCTTACGGTAATTTTGGACTTTTACGATGAGCTTCATTCCGGTATGAACATTCTGAAATGGGCTTGCAATTAATAGCAAATACAACGAACAGTTAACTGCTATGGAAAATCGCGGATTGAAATTTCCAGGATCTGTCAGTCCCGACACGCGTTATTTCGATTAGTGCAATCATTTCATGTCTCATATTGGGCGTACAAGTTACTAAAAGGCGAGAAGCCTTAGAAACGACAGTCATTATGTCAACCAACTATATTTGATGCACTGGTGTCCTTGAATACCAAAAAGATAGCCCACCATACCAGGCCAAAGACCAGTGAACAAAATTAGGAGGTGTAAATTCGCCCAATTCTTAAATCTTGCTAATTTTAATGTGAACTCAATTAATCACCTGTCAAGTGCTCATTAAATTTAAACTAGGAGACTGAACTGCTCGTGTAATCTGAATGAAAATCTTAGTGAACTGTTAACTATGTAGGCATCCTCAAAGCAAAGTAATTTTGGATTATGGGCGTGTTATAACACATGCATCGTTCCTACCTTAGGAAAAAGGGTCATTGGATAACATTATAACATGTCATGATTAGATAAAAGGGCTAATTTCATTGCGGATGTCCATTTAAGGGAGTTCTCTCATTATTTTACACCGTTCTAATTTATTTAGTCTCGCCACTCAACTCAGTCAGTCAATCCATCCAGTCGAGTCCAGTGCAGTGGTAGTGTGCTCAAACTCTCATCACCTAAATCATGTACCATATTACTGTGGAGCCTATTTTTCCTTCCGTCGTCTCCCTATTCTATTTACTTTTTTCATCTCAATTTTTTGACGCGTCACTTTCATTTTCATTATTCTTCCTCATTGAACAGAGATGAGGTTTTGAAACTTTTGAGCAAGCGTACGCATAAAGCGTGTGTGTACTAAACTCTTCCCAAAAAATCATCCGCGTGTATATTATGCACATATGCACATATGCACATATGCTTGCATGTCTGTCCCTCCTAACATTCCATGTTACACACTCAAGAAAGACCAAACCAGAAACTTAATTAGCAAACTCATCACATGAGTCAAAATGAGAAATGAATTGGTTGGGAATCAAAAGAGAGAATGTTTGAGAGACCAGAGAGGGAAGAGAGACGTGTGAGAGTAATGAGGGGTTCAGTCGTAGGTGTTGGTTGCAGTTAATCGCTGTCAAATAAATGCAAGGGCTTTGAAAGGTGACAAGTGGTTGGTATGGTTATTTGTACGTTAAGAAAGATAGTGATCTTCTTCTTCTGTTTTGGTCATTATATTGTACTCAGAGATTTGCATGGATCCATGGATGCGTGCTTGCCTACACTTTACTTTACTTTACCTGGGTGGACTAATTGGAAAGGTACGCCGTAGATAGTTAGTGGGAATGGAATAAAGGAGAGGTAGAATAAAAGAGATCATCCAGTATTGTTCAAATAAAAATCCACCATTTGAATGAAAGACAGACAGACAAGCATATTACAAAGTAGACAGAGTGGAACGATATCAATTTTTTTTCCTCAACAAAATCCTTCCAGAGAAAATACGAAAGACAACACAATTCAACACAGCTTTGGCTTTGGCTGGCTCCAACGCAGCAATGCAATTCATTGTCTCCATTTTGTTTTTGTCCTCTTGTCCTCATAAGTTTAGTTTATGTTGGAAATATATCCCTACATGTCAACATTTAGTACCTTCATAGTTAAATCTTTACTTGGTTAAGAACTATGTCAATCTTTTATACACCTCATTCATTTGTTCTACTCGCCATTTGAATTTGTATTTGTTTGAGACAAATAATACCCTGTTGTCATTAAACCCCATTGGAAGTAACAACAACTTTTCTTTTCATGTGTTATTTGAATTGTTCTGTTTAAAATGTTAACTGCACCATCTTCGTGTTCCAAATTCACAATACGCATAAAAGTCATCAACATTCCAGACAGTAAATAAAATGAGAAGTATACAGTTTAATTAGATTTGAATTGCTTAATACATTAACTTGCTATTACTTTTTTTGAACACTTTCTCCAAAGTTTTGTCGCATTTCGTGTTGATCTTATCCGCTGTAGAATTACCTGAACTGACATGAGTTCAACCGAAAGTTATTGAGACACAAAAATACTAGAATTGCGAAGGAGTATTACCTTTTACAGTAACAGTTAAAATCTGCCTATATCCAGCAAGACACCAACCACTAGTCTGCACAATTCTTTGTTCCCTTCACCATATTTCTTCTTAAAAAAGCTACAAGTATCGTAATTTCAATGGATTTACGTGTAGAAGCAATTTGCACCCGTTGACCCAAGGTGAAACATTAATAAGAATTATTTATAATAAAGGCATAGCAAATCAATGGTGCTGTTCATGAAAAATTCTAAATTGGAAATGCAGGCGTAGTCACTCAACACTTTTTCAAATAAATGGCTACACCATTACCATTATTGTGAAAAAAGCAATAGCCAGATTCAATTGTTTGACGCAAAATCCTTGAACATAGAAACCAATTTAAATGTATAGGTATTTTACTCACAAAGAAAAATCATTTTAATTTTTCCCAACTCAAAATCCTCAACCAAAACACCAATTGTTGAAAACTTGTAACTACGTGTGTATTATAAGACCACTTAATATCGCATTTGAATGAATCTAGTCCTGCACTCCAAATGATCATTTTGTTTATACTCTCACCAACAAATCGCATAGTACTCCATTATAAAATGTGTGCATATTATGCATATGTAGTCGTGGTTATCTTAATGTCACCAAAACCCAACTAACAGTAGCTCAAACACATGCACATTGCACCAAGCAGGTCAACAAATTCTTCAGTGAAAGTATTAATTCAAATAATAGTCAAAAATCAAATGAGAATCGAGAAAAGTCCATTCTGTTCATTTCATAATGTGATTCGTGAAGCTTCCGGAATTGGTTATTTAAAACTAATTTTATACATACAAAAAAACTACTATATGCTAGAGTTCTTATAGAAATTGAAATGAACAATAAATTATTAGTACAAGTAGTACAGTAGTAGCTTAACACTCGAATACAATTTGTATTTGAATCCTTGCTTCCTTCCTTACGCATGAACGGCGTGTGATGATGAAGTGCAACATTTTTATTAATAGGATTCCCCAAGCCCTTGTTTGAGTAAATCTGTGCTCAGAATTAAAGTTGTAGAGAGGTTGGTTGGTTGGTTGATGTTAGACTCAAGTTAGTTTACAACAAGCTACTTAAGTTAACCCCAGGGGACTCCTCGAGTTAAGTCAGGAATGTTATTTCATTAGCAGTATCAATGTACACCTTGGCTACTACTTACTTTATTTCTTCAACTGAGGACGTGACAAGAAAGGTTGGAGGTAAAAACTCTTGACTGCTAAAATCTTCAAACTATTCAATTGAGTCATTCTGTCTCCTGTCATCCGTCCTCCGTTTTCTGATGTAAGCGTTAAGTGCATTACTGGCAAATCTATGTAAATTATTGTCAGGGATTTAAGAAGACTCGACTCGACGCACTCTGGTCTGACCATAAGCATTAAAACGTTTAACATTAAGCAAGAGAATGTTTAACGGGTATAGTGCGTGCGTGGCAGATCAGATCATAGACTTGTCGAGTCCAGTCACTTACAGTCAATTGATCAACTCACAAAGGTCCAGTCCAGAGACGTAGCCAACTCACGTTATGTACAATGATCATAATATAAATACTAATGTATGCACATAAGTTATCCTCAACTCACTCAAAGAACTGGTAGACTAATATTCTACGAAGACACTGAATGACGGACACAGCAGTAAGTCTCAGGATTCGATGACAAGTCATCCTAGACATTTCGGTGACACCAACATTCGTAGTTTGTGAGATAATGAGACACCCGCATTTTTTATGAATGGTTACTTACTTCAAAAAAAGCTCTCTTTGACTTAGCCTCCCGGCTCATGTCAAGGTACCAATTCTACGTTATTACTTTTGAAGGTACGTTTGTT
>JAQIXO010000394.1:0-21356 GCA_034700305.1 Protaphorura armata
AATTTCCCGCGTCCGGATTTTGATTATAATCGAAAAAATCGACTCCGAGACTGATTAAAATTAAAGTGATTAAAATCGGTTTTGGCACTCACTGCGCATGCGCAGAAGAAAGCGATTATAATCAAAAATCGAAAAAAGCGGTTTAATCGATTTAATCGGCTCGCGTGAAACCTCCTAATGTTCCACCTTTTCCGAAACACATTACTGTACTACGGGGCATGGAGGGTAAGCGTTTGTGACATCTGGAAGGCATTATTATGATTTCATCTGACGAAATTCGGTATGCTCGCGAGCTCGGGGACCACAAAATATATGTGTCATATCTGCATGTTGGTATACGTAATCACTATCTCTTGTATATATGTCGAAATGGTGAATGCAAATTTATCTTTTGAGAAAAATCAATTGGGTAGCATTTTTTTCCTTGAAAAGGCGAATACATTTTATGACGTTTTTTAGTTTGATTTGTTATAGAATTATGTGAGCTTTTTGAAGGGAAAAAATAACGATATGTGAGCAGAACTCTGTACTCATCTTAATAGATGATTTATTAGTAAAACCCCTTTATTTTTACTCTTTTTGTAATTAACCACGCTCGTATTACATTCCGTTTATAACAACTCCTTCATTTGTGAACAATTTGACTCGGACAGATCCATTGTACCGATTCCTTCTTGAGACATATCGCCATACAAAACCACCCAATGCGAGTGTAATTATTAAGGCTAAGATCACAAACCCTAACAAAATAATAATAGAAAAAAGCAAGGTTAACTGTTGTGAGACTGAAATGTGATACTAAGTGAATGAGAAATTTGTAATACCTGCAATTGCCCACCCTCCGAATGCAGTGTCATTTCCATCCTCATTTTCGTAAGTTCCTTCCAGTGAATTCTCATTCGTCATTTCTAATGGATTACAAGCGAGTCCCGAGAATAAATAAAATGCCAAACCAAATTCACATGACATGCGGCATTTGAAAGTTAAAGTTAATTACCAGGTTTAGTCGTTGTCCTCAGAATACCTTGCACGGTCACATGATAAACTTGTCTCAAACTCTTCAACCTATTTGTGGCCATACACACGTACTCTCCAGCGTCTTCTTCGGAAATATTATGGAATCTTAGTGATGATCTCAAACCAGACCTGTCATCCCATAGACGTTCACTCTCCGTAATATTCTGCATGAACAAGGCAAATAATAGTAAAAACTATGTCCAATTTTTTTTTAATGAATTACAGTAATTATAAATCTGACATACAAGTCCACGTCTCCACCAATCAATTCTTGGTTTTAACAGAATGGATTTTGAAGCATTCACTCCACAAATTAATTCATTGTATGTGTTTGGAGTGAAAACCACTCGAGTCTCAACAGGAGTGAATTGTGGGTAGTGTGCTGAAATTTAATTGAGATTGTTAATTTAGTTCTCCAGTCCATAGTCATTTAAGTTTACAAACAAAATATTTGTCTAATCAAAATTACTTGAACAATGTTCTATGCTCTCATCGGATTTATCTATACAGTCAGACATCCCTGTATTTCAAATTTACAAAGACAATTATTTAATAACAATACGCAGACATTAAATAAGAAAGCTCAGATGTCTGACGATTACCATCGCATAATGAGGAAATTGCAATGCATTGTCCAGTTGAGCATTTGGCTTGAGTAGACAGACAAGCGACATCTGTGTAAATAAATGTAGATTGACCTGATTAATGTTGTTTAATTAATACTTATATTATTGGTATTAATTTCTCACGTACTCATGCACGCTTCTGCATTCTCATCCTCACCGTCCGGACAGTCTCGGATGTTGTTGCATTTTCTACTAGTTCTGAGACATGTGGTGCTGTTTGAACATTTGAAAAGATCCGAACGGCAAGCTATATAAATCAATGTACATTTTATATTTACTCACAGCGTAACAATAACAAGAATTCATGTATAAATTATTCTAGGTTGATTTTCTTACAAGTGCAATTCGTCTCATCGCTATTATCACTGCAGTCGCGATCTCCATCACATTTGTAACCTAATTGCATAATTACGACTCACGTTTAGTTTTATTTGCATGTATATGAAAAATTGATCATTAGAGATTATCTCTGCTTACTTAATCGAATGCAATTTCCATTTGCACATTGAAATTGATCATAGCTGCATCCACTCCCAACTGTACCTAATAGGACGGGTTAAAAATTCAATTCAAATCCGCAAAAGACTCTTGAACTTGAATGATTTCACCTGTTCTTGTATAAGTAGGCCTTGTTGGACAATTTTCTTCATCCGAGTGGTCTGTGCAATCGCGATCACCGTCACAAATCCAACCTTTAAACAAAATATTAATGGAAAATTGTCACTTCAACAATAATAAAAATCATACCTACCATTTAAAATGCATTGTTGAGTCGAGCGACATTTTGTTCGTCCGCTCTCACAATGGGTTCCTAAAATGTTAAAAATATTAGATTAGTTGGAATCCCGGAAACTGTTTAACAATAAGCTGTGAGTTATGTGTCGTGTGAATACCAATCATGGGATGATGACTTCCGTTAACGTCAATTTGAATAGCCCACTCCACAACACTCTCTGTTCCCCGAATATTCCCAGTACAAATAAATTCTTCAACGTCTGGTGTTAAGTAATAAGCCCATCCATGTCCAAGTTCTGTAAACAGACACATCGATATTTTATAAGGCCTTAGAGGGCTATTCACGATAAAGTGCACATAATAATTGACTACCTATTGCCTGTTGTGTTCCGTTCGTAAATTTAACTCTCAATTTCATTGTTCCGGTTGTCAAAAGTACGCCGACTCCTGAGCATTCAATTTTGTACCCGACTCCTGTCGTGAGATCTGTTGTGGTCGAATTGGGGGTCCATGTCGGCCTTATTACAGCACTGGGTGGGGCCAATGTCCAATTCGTGTCTAAAAGGCACGTCAAAAGTATATTAAAAAATTCACGCATTAATGTTGCCAGGTTGATACAATTTCATCGCCTAACTCACATATTTCCTTATCTAGCCCAACAAAATAGTCTTGTGTTATGGCTACAGACTCCGCCTCATCTCCAGTTCTTTGCGAATCGCTGCAGTACAAAATACCAGCTGTATGGAGATTTGATATCCAAAGACATGAAGTAGCGTTGTTGGGGCAAGTCATAAAAGTATTCCGTCGACCTTCTCTGCGGCGATGGCGAGCGTTCTTTCCACAAAACTCATTTCCCTGTTGAACCACAAGATTATACGTGATGTCGCATTGGGGTATTTGGAATGAAATTAAGACTTACTTTAAGAAGGCATTGTAGTAAAAGACGTGACTCTGTTGGGTTCTTAGGATTCACATTGATGAATTTTAAATCGGTATGATTTCCAGTGGAATAACAGACAGCTGAAGTGTTTGTAGGAATTTCAATGTGAATATTCTCACCCATTCTAGTTTCTACCACATGTGCCTCTACAAAATACGATAATATTATCCAATTTTGTAAAATTAAAAATTGTTCTTATACAATTATTATTGCATGTACCAGAAATTTACCTTCACTCTGTAATTTCACTTCAACATAATCAGTGCTGGTAGCGGGCTCGTTATTCCCAGTAAAACACCTGTATTCACCCGGTGTGGGTGGGTTCATCACAAATCCTTGTTTTCTGTCATACACCAATCCCTCAGACTCAGAGACATTATGTTGTAGCCATGTGGTCTGGCAATTTTAAGTAAATTGTGTCATAAATTCACAAATCATTTTGTCATTTTGTTCTAGTTCTACGAAAACTCACATTATCAACTTTTTCAAATAGTTTGACGTCAACATTCAAGTCTGATGAAATGCATGGGAGAACCACTGTAGTTGCATTGATCTTTTTCGCGTGTATGACCTTTGTTCCCTCATTTATCAAGTATGGTAGTTCACCCCCTGTGTAAACATAAAAGTTTGCATTATATCACTATATCTTTAGAGTACATGTCTAGATTATCAGTAGAACATAAGAACATGCATGGATGGCTGCTGTAAGTGTAAATACTAAATATGCTTAGCTAGACCGTGAACGTGACCTTACTTTCAGCGAACAAGAAGAAAGACGTTTGTATTAGTGGAATTTGTTTGGAGTGAAAAATAAATCTCCCAGTTGATTCAGGGGCCACGCGTAGACCGACTTCAATGGTATGAGTTACATTTACATCTGTTTCACGCTTCCACTCGTCTATGGTCACACCTGACAAGACCTAGACCAAGATTTATTTAGGAACAAATGTTTCCAATAAAAATTATGGAGAAAGCAAATTATATTAGGTATGTATGAATATTTTATAGTATTTTGTTTTACCCCAACTCCGTCAAAGTCAAAATCCAGTGGAAATAATGCAGAGCACTGGAATCGTACGTCAGGATATGCTCTGTGGTCTAAGGTGAATGTATTGTCCAAATCCTTTAATTCTCGATCTGCATAGGTATCTAAAAATATAAATTAATTATAATTATAAATAATTAGGTGTTTTGCGGAAAGAGATTAATTACAACGAAAAATCATTTGCGCATATGAGAAAAAAAATTCACAAAATATATCTGTACTATTTAATTAGATGAAAGACTTACGGGGTTTTGATGCGTTCGGTTTGATTCGAAATTCATTGTTGGCAAGGCATGACACGTTCAGAAGAGTGTAGTCACTCCCACGAAAATAAAGTCGACATTTTGGAAATAATGTTGCGTTCACACGCTCTATACAAGTTTGATTCCAATTGTCATAGTCATTCGTCTTGTAAGACCACTCCGACTCCGCCAATGACAAGGAGAAAAAAGTTAAAATGAATAAATAAAATGTTGGGTTCATTTTTGGTTCACTATTTGAAATTTTGAAAACAAAATTTCATAAATAATTTGAACTTTTGAAATGCTAAGAAAAGCGGAGTGTGAAGTGTTGTAATTGTAATACTTTAAAAGTGAGAAACTCATCCGTCGAATTCTAGTTGTACAATGAGAGATGATGTTTTTGACTTTATATTCCTTCAGATTTATCTTGTAATTTTTTCTATTAAACTTACGACTAAAAAAATTGAACAATTTCTTTGGGTGCTTATGTAAGTAAGTTAAAGGGTGACCAAGCTTTGCTGTTGCGTCATACTCATGAGTGTTTACCCTGTGGCCTCTTATCTCGGCCTGCCACACATCCAGAAATAAAAATGCAAAATCCAGTGTAGTGCTAATACGTAGATTCAGAATGTACACAAATATGTTTTTTTTTTGTTCCTAGAATTATATTTATTCAAATGTGAGTGAATTTGTGCACAAAAACAAGTTTAAAGGTTGAAACGTACAAAATCATAGCTTTCACAAATATTTCTAAAGAATTAAAATAAGATTTAGTGAGAAAATAATTAATCAAGAAGTGTGATTTGAAGTGATTAATGTCTTTGCCCTTTGACATTTTATAGATAGAGTTATGGTCACATTGACGTGAAGACTACGCCATATATATTCCTAGTATTCGCACTGCTTACATTACACATGGCTAGATAGATTTTTACTTATGTATTTAAAGAAATGTACAGGGTGACACAAACTAATCTACAACAACAATGAAATACTTCCATATTTTGACAATATCTCAATTCGGCTGACCATGGCTTTTACATATATCTAATTGCAAGAAAATGCTTATTTTTCAATTCACAAGGCATTTTCATTCGAAATTTAACTCAAAAGCAATTAGATTTTTCGTCGACATCAATTTTGCCTCGCCCAGTAGAAGTGTAACTAGCCTATTAAGATATTACAATCACTGACTGACACTGAATAGCATGGCAACTGCCCAATATACTGCATATACATGGCATGACCCATACAAGAAATACTACCACATCTTCGCTTGAATTGTACGACGTATAGCTGATTAGACCTCCTTTGAATACTGTAACCCCAAGCTCACCATCATCGACAAATGACATGACATCAATGAAATTTAGAGTAAACTTTGCGTGTTACAATTGTTTTGATTTTCTACTATTCTTTTATCAACATATTTAAAATTCTCTTGCATTTTTTGGGTATTACTATAATTCTTGAACTGAAAAGAATGGAAGTGTTGATATTCTATTGATTATGTTTCGGGCGGAGAAACTAGGATATAGGCGGGCATTTTTGTCAAATATTTCAAAACTCCATGTCATGGATTCGGGACGATGTCCCGGTCAACGAACATTAAACATGATTTTTGAACATGCTACGGCTAGGAATTTTGATTACGGAACACGATAGAACACCAAAGAACTCTACAGATAGTCAGGGTTGAGGGTATTCAGTCTTGATCTTCAGGGGTTGTAATGTCTCGTAACATGACCTCAATCTCAATTGCACTTTCCTCATCAGTACAGCCTTCCTCACAATCACCACCACTTCCAACAAAATTTTCGGCCACCAACTCAATATCCTCAACAATGCCCTCGTTGGATTCACATTGAATATCGTGTTCGATAAAGTCTTGAGACTGCGACGGCTCGATTTGGATTTCAAGTTGATCTTCTATATTTGGTGTCAATTGGTCGTCCTGAATATGTTCCACTGGTTCACTTATCGTCGTTTTCCTGAAGTTATTGACTCTTTCAAAAATATACCACTGTGAACTTGAAATGCATTGTAGAATACTTCGCAGAGAACACTCAATAATAAAAACACCCAGTGCTGCTGTCAAAAGAATTAAGTGAAACAAAAAAATCATCTGCACAGGAGAATCCAATGGTAAACTACGGAAATACCCTTCGAGTTCAACCTCACTTAAATACCTGTCTACACTTGGCTGAAAGTACTGGGTTGACAAGAATACATCAAGATTCCTGTACCAGAATAAGGCTAACCCAGACCCGCTCAATCGCAAAACAAATTGAAACATCTTTGATGATCTCATGCGAATCGTCAAAGAGTCGCCATATTCGTCCATGACGAGGCCTAGTACAAAACAAGAAATGTTTGTATTATGTATTGAAATTTTTCTAATAATTTGTTCCTGTAGAGATGACGGTTCTATTAGACCTTCAATGTATTTATGGGTTGCAATATAATATAATTGTTCATGTGATGCCTCCAATTCCACATCAATGTAAAAATCTTTTGAGGAAATACTCAGGTTCTGACGTGCACGAAATTGGTTCACTAATGTACTAGTATAATCCTCAAGATCCTTTGGACTTAAGTTTGGACGTAAAACAAATATATAGCTGTTGTCCAGAAGTTCTTCGTAAGAACTGAGAAGCGTCGGCATTGGTGGCTCTGTCATGTCGGAAGTGATTCCGCATTGATAAAAAAATTCACCAGAAACAGTGGAATGACTATGGCAAAGAGTCCACGTCGCCATTTCTTCATACTTGAGTTTAGTGGTGGCTGAGACACTAAAATTAGGACGAGGTCAACTCCATGTCGAACGTCTCGATGTAGTATAGAAACAGCTGCCCCGGTCAGGAAAAGACAAAACCATGAGAACGTGTCGAATGGTGTCAAGAATTTTGACCAACTGGGCTTCTCGAACACTCGGTTCACGGTACAATAAAAATATCTCCTCAACCAAACATCGTTATAAATGTGTTGATCACCAGGTTTAAAAGTATCCTTGTGTTTAGGTATGGCATATTCCTTCCCAATTTGAAGACGAAGAGTGTCGATGTCTGAAGAAGGATATTCGATCGAACGCAACTCGAATGTCGTGTTGAGTTTTTGTATTAAGATTTGATGAATCATATGGTGATACCTGCATTTATTGGCACTTTTTTGAAAGTGTGAGATATATCGTGTGTTATCAAAACAGTTCTCTGACGCGTAGTTTACCAAATCCTCACCTGCAGTGTTGAAATACCAAATTGGCCGAAGTGGCTTTTTTATGTGAGCTTGACATTGATATTCGCCGAGTAATCTTACCGAATTGGAATCAAAGTGCAGTGTTGCACATTGTGATACAATACTACATATTGGAATGATCGTGGCTTCCCTCTCGACAACTGATTTTTGAAGTTGTTTGAAGACTGATAAGAGATTTATTTTGTACCACAAGTCTGGTAACAAAAGAAGAGGAATGATTTTCTTGTTGCTGATTTTCAGAAAGCTATTTAACTCGTCGATATTTTCAGTATTTTCAGTCGTGGACTGCGAAATTACAATTACGAAACAGTGAGTACGGTTTCCTTTTGTTTTGGATACTGATCCGCGCATCCATTCCACATCCACAAAATTGAAATCAAGAGTAGTTTGGTACGTGACAAAGCGTTTCAAAGTGTATCCAATTTCAACAACCGTGTAGTTTTTACTCAATACAGCAATAATATCCGGTGGTATTGCGTTGAGAGATGATTCCGGAAAATTTACTACACAACTCCGTAGAAATGTAACGTTTTCCACAGAAAGTGCATGTAAGCTTGACAATTCAGTGATAAGCGCGATTGTGGAGAAATAAAACTTGAACAAAAACAGAATCATGATTACGAATAAATTTTAGGCCTCTAGAACTCGTTTTGCCTCCTCGAATATTTTGATGGACTAATAATTCTGACAGGCATTAATCCATCGGGATCTGTTATTTGAACAGTACGACATATAATCATGACACTCAAATTCTAGAAACCGAATGACGTCTTTGAATTTATTATTTACAACGAGAAACTCTCGCTGACAGAAAACACCTTACTCTGTTCTAACTGACTGACACTCTAGTATCGTTCGGTGATAATCATGAATATATGGAGTGGATTTGTATGACTGACTGTAAGTTTCTTTTACAATTCGTGGTATTGAGTTTGGTTTTTCTGATGTACTTCAAATATTATCCAGCCAACCTGAGAGTCATAGTATTTCATGAACTGGAAGACACCTGAGACGAGTCAAAGAAAATTGATTGCGATTGTACTATGCACACACGGAGTCTGGAAATAATAATGCATTTAGTGACGAGTCAGAATTGCTATGACATATACTTCATCTTTGAAGTACTGCTACTTGGCAGCTTTTATAAAGCGGTATTTATTATTTTTGTAGAGAACCACAGAACGAATAATAAAAAACAGGTGTTGAAAAATTCTGACATTTCAATGACATGAATTCATGACACCCAAATACCGTAATAACTGCGAGTTGAATTTATTATTTAAGACCTTCCAGACAGAAGACACCTTTCTAGGTTCCAAGTTATCATTAGTATCGTTCAGTGATAATTAAGAAAATATTCATTCCAATAATGTCAAGTTTCTCCTGTGGGTATTCAAATATAGCAGCTAAGGGTTTCGTTTCTTAGAGTATTGGAAATATTGTTGTGCCATCAAGACAGTAAGTACGTATCTCTCGTCTGTCAGAATAAACTGTGACAAGCACAGGCAGTATGCGAAAGACCACCCACACTGACCGTCGAAAGAAATGAGTAGTAAAACATGATAATCACTTACCGTCAAAAGAAATGAGTGTAGTGGTAAATCATTACACCACTCACAGTCGAAAGATTTGAGTTGGTGTAAATAGACACGACACATCACCACTGACGGTAGAAAGTTATGCGTGGGTTCAAAAAACACGACATGTCACCACTAACCGTCGAAAGATTTGGTAGGTGTAAAGAATCACGACACATCACTCAGAGTCGAAAGATTTAAGTAGGTGTAAGAAACACGGCACGTCACCACTTGGAGTCGAAAGATTTGTATAGGTGTAAAGAATCACGACACTTCATCACCCACAGTCGACAGATTTGAGTAGGTGTAAAGAAGCAAGACAGACGACACATCACCACTTACCGTCGAATGATTTGTGTGGAGGTACACGACACATCTCCACTTACGGCCAAAAGATTTACCTGAAGAAACACGACAAATCACCATTCACCGTCAAAGGATTTGTAGAAGCTCTTCAAGTAATGTTTTCATTAATGCACGATGACTTGCTGCTTTCATGAACTGAGCGCATGGAAGTGGTACCTTGGAAACGCCTTGGATCAAACAAAGTGCTCCAGAGAAAGAAATTGCGACAAAGAATTTTCTCGTGGTGATTCAATTAGTGTCGAATAACATATCGATGCAAATTGGCCTAATTTAAATAGTAAAGTACCCAGACCGAAAGTCAAAGGTCTGTTATGGTAGATGTCCGTATGAGCCAAGGACCCCTATACTACCTATACCAAATATGAGGTCGATCCGATCACTATTGAATCCCAGAGAGATGGAAGCATACTAACCAAAATGTTTCATATTGGTACACTGCTTCCTGGTTAAGCCGCAAATGAAAAGTCTGTTATGAACGTTTTGCGTATGAGCCATGGACCCCTAGACTAAGTATACCAAATATGAGGTCGATCCGATCACTATTGAATCCAAGAGAGATGGAAGCATACTAACCAAAATGTTTCATATTGGTACCCTGCTTCCTGGTTAAACCGGAAATGAAAAGTCTGTTATGAACGTTTTCCGTATGAGCCATGGACCCCTAGACTAAGTATACCAAATATGAGGTCGATCTGATGACTATTGAATCCAAGAGATATGGAAGCATACTAAACAAAATGTTTCATATTGGTACCGTGCTTCCTCGTTAAACCGGAAGTGAAGAGTCTGTTATGAGAGATGTCCGCATGAGCCAAGGGCCTCTTGTATTTGCATGCCAAATTTCATGCCGTTCCGACAAGTCATATAAAGCTTACACTTGGAAACATTGTACCATAAATATATTGTGAAAATATTATTTAGATTTTGCGCTCACTTGTGCTGCTAGAATGAAAAAAACAGTCTCGACTGCTTCCTGATCTTTGCTTGTAGATACAGGAAAAAGTGCTTATTTGGTCTAAAAATTACAACCAAATTATTGTTGATATCGCTTCCTACAATTTCTGATAGAATTAGATTACCATTGCTTCCTTAGGAAGCAAGGATGAAAAAAAAAATCCATCAGTAACCAAACAATCAGGAAGCACAGTCAAGAAAAATCGCTGCAGTATTTTCAACAGAGCCTCCAAGTATGTTGTTAAAAATAGTGCTGCTTATTATATAAGATTAAATAGTCAAGTACCCCTTAGAGTTGTCCAATGTTGATGATTAACGAACTCGTCCGGAGCTATGGCCCAAGGGTCACGCACACCAAATCTGAAGTGATTCCGTCAAGAAATGCGATTACTAGAGTGGTGACGCACGTACGTACGTACGTACGTACTAACCCACATCATGAACGATTGTATAGCTACAGACCTGTGGTCTTTCTTAGAAACGTCCAAATGTAAACATTCAGTGGCTCGACCAGAATATACAAATCCAACATGAGCGTGTTCTTATGATCAACTACGCTTCCATCGCAAGTTAGAAAAAGAAATTCAAAGTGTGTCGTGGTTATAATAGATTCAGTATAATCAGAGTACATCTTTATTCTAGGTGAGTATACTCAAGACTCGTACTGTCACACAGAGCAGTTGAGTTTGTAATGACTGTTTGTACCATGATTTTATCCCATGTTCCAGCTTTGTAGTTCTCTACAGTTAAATATTTTTTGCAGAGGTCATCAGCGCGGAATTGATCAACGAGTTTCCAAAACCCATTGTCAATGATATCCCAATGCACGTTTTGTTGTTGACCCAAGCGTAGCCATCCCTTTTCATACGATTCGTATGTGTACTTAATTGGACGAAAGGTTACTCTTCTAGTGTATGGCCCACAGCGTCTACATAACAGCGACACAATGTCGACTTTGTACTCCAGACATTCAGAGCTTAATCGGAGTCGATATACAGCGTATAGCTTGTCCGGGTGTGTATTCTCTGGAACATTCATGGACTCCTGATACCAATGATACATAATTTCATTGGCCGGAGGAGCAACAAGGGAAAATATTGTACCACGTTTGTCTACACGTTCATGAAATCAGTTTGCATTGCGTTGTTGTCTTCCACGTCTCCAGTGCTTCCAAAAATATTTAATATTTTGTGGAAATCCAAATTTATGTATCTGGCCAAAACTGTACATCCATCCCGACACTTCACCGTTCTGATGGAAGGACTTGTTGAATCCATTTAAAAGGAAAATGAAGTTGAGGCATTTCCGCAAAGGCCCGTGATGTATATTATTCTCATTTAGCCATAATGAGGATGTGAATACTTTTTCTGCATCTGGACGATCTCTCCATTGTTCATACTTCTAGTGATATATGACATCTTGAAAGATTGGGAAAAGAAATGGCTGGAATTCAATGTTGTTGTAATTGATTAGATGAATGTGACAGTCAAAAGAGAACGGCTCAAATTGTTCGTTCAAGTCAACCGTATAAATTTTGGTCAAAGCGATTGTGGCGGTAATCAATGTTATTAGTTTTGAAAATATAAATAATTTACATATGTACTTCGACATTTTCAGCAGAAGAGGAACAGGTATGGATTTATGAGTTTATATCCAAGAGTTTGAAGATATGCTATGTACAGGAGAAGTATTGAGGCAAACCTTTCAGACTGATTAGAAGCAAAATGTCTTTAGGAGTGAAGAATATTTGAATCGCAGTTGAACATATCTGGTCACCCTTGTGTGCTTTTCAATATTGTATTGTACTCTGAATGCCAAGCTCGTTGTATCACGACTAATTCCTGGGGGATTCTTTTGTGACGCCACTAATGCAAAGAGACAGCTTCGTGAGTGCAATTAATCTTGGTATTCGTATGGTCGTAAGCAGAAGACATGGTATATTTGTTTTGCGTCTCCATCATTAATATAGATTACAATTTCTGATGGTATTTTCGTTTTCTCTCACTGGGTAAACTAATCAATTGTTCATAGCGTTCAGTAACCGGACCAAATCTTTTGGAAGCTAAGGTCATCCAAATGATGAGTCTGAAAACAACTTTATGTCGAAGCTTAATACTAACACGCACGAGGTCATGAAAAATCATCGGCCGTGCCACCTACTGTATTGTGAGTACTGGATGTGCTGTCTTTTTAGATGTAGTATCACTTTCACATTACATTAAGTGGAACGGCGGATGATATTCGATGACATCGTGCGGGTCAGAATTTGACTTTGACAAAAATTGTTTTCGGATTCATCATTTCGATGACGGTAGGTACCAAAAAAGTTTAGTCCAGTTACTTTACGCTCTGAACGGTTATAGTGTACCGAGTACCTTATGGGTATTGTCCACGTGATGAACTTCGTTGTGTTCGTGGTGTTTCTACCCACAGCCATGAAGCCGATGTTAATTAAGTATCAGGCCTCGCGTGAGAAACGAATAGTAACCACATGTCTTTCACTCGTTTGTATCTGCGCTTTCGTAAGTATTGTTTCATGGGAAGACAATATATGTTGAGATGAATATGTTCTATTTGAATAATTCATCATCAAGCTTTGGCATTTGGCATGCTCGTGTAAGAATGGTTTCACCTTGAATAAGGCTTGGAAAATTACAACCTTGGGATCTTGTGTATTATGGAGGTGGAGATTTTAGTATAAAGTTTACACTTTTTGTAAAAACTATAGACAAACGGGGTACCATCCAAATGCTTACAAATATTTCCACTTTGGTTTTATTTTCCTGTCGTCGTGCCCCACCGGGTGTGGACAAAAAATCTGAAACTTGTTAAACCTGGTTTAATTGATAGTAGAAAAAACAGAACCAATGAATGAATCTTAATGAAATGTATATTTTAACTACTAAGCATTTATTGTATATACAGATTGATAATTAATTGTAATTGTTATACATCCAAGCTCGATTTGCAAACTGAACGATTCAAAATATTACACAAATCCACTATTAAATCCTATATTTTGCTTTGTCCGACATGTGTTAGTTGTTCAAAAGTCACAATTAATAGACAAATTAGGAAAATGCTATGATTTACCTGAATCTACTAAATTGTAGCTTCAAAATCTACTGCGTAATTTCATCTGTATTGTCAGGTTGATCCGGCACTGACAGAGTCAAATTTGTCACTCCGGTGATAGTATTTTTCACAAGGATTATTTTGATATTTGGGTTGCACCGGTTGATGTAGTAGTTAACAATTCTAATGCACATCTTTCCAACCTTCTCCTTAACCATAATGCTAAACATTTTCAAATATGTTAATAACGACTTATTCCGAAATTCCCAAAGAAAAATAATGAACGTCCACACAAAGCCACTTATTAGTACGATGAATATGGCACGAATCTTGTCTCCCATAGTGAGGGCTTTGACCGATGATTCAGAATTTTGTAGTTTTGTGAGTCCACTGACAAACTTTACATGTCTGTCTATTTCTTTCCAATATGTAAATAACCCAGCTTCATCAGCACGTTTCAGGCGTGGTCGAATAAATGGATCAGTCACACCAATCAATCTCCACCCAAGTGTCTCATTCCATAAGCTCTCTTTTCCTTTCGCCAAATGTTTACATTTGTAAACTGAATTAATTTTAAGGGATTTGTAATGATACTCGATTTTGTCTGACCAGTCTGCAATTGCTACTTTAGGATAATCCAATAATATTGCCCTGAGTGAATCGTTGCACAAACCAAATCTTTGAACTGCTTGCTCATCCGCACCAATTCCAAGGAAACCCCACCCAAGATTATTCCAGAATTTTGTGCTTGGGATCTTAAGGTTATTGGCTAAACGAAGAGTCTCTGGAGGGATCAAGTCTTCGGAATAGTTTTCCCTCTTCTCATTCATTCTTCCTTTTATGTGTTCATGAATAAATGTGGATGAATAATCATTTGTCCACGGTTTATTATTCCATTCACGGCTCAAGGATTCTTCACTTGCAGCTACGTAAATGGAGAAATTCTTTTGTACAAGTTGGTCATAGTTGCTCACAAGTTCAACTTTTCGAGGTGCCGTAAGTTCTGTTGTGACAGTACTTTTGTACAAATTCGTCAATACTACGAACATGAGTAACCATCCCGACAATACAAAATACAGATGAATTAATTTTGTTGGATTTTGGGCCGAAACAACGCTGTGCTCCAATATCGTAGAATACAATGTGGATATCGCGTCAAAATTTCTAAGACGTTTCATCACTAAAATAAGATTTATCACAACGGCTGCAGCAGCGAAAGATATTATTAGGAATGTCCATATGTAAAAATTTAGTGGTTCGATCAGAAGGTATAAATCCGAGATCAATGTATCAGGGTCAACCAATTTTCCATCACAAGTTAGGAAAACAAATTCAAAATATTTTGTTGTTATAAATGAACCGGAATAATAATCAGAGTATAAATTTATTGTGGGGGAAGCTGACACATAAATACCACCACTATAATATATTCTCTTGCCACACACAACACTTGTGTTCCTAATAATTGTTTGTACCATGATTTTGTCCCAAGTACCAACTTTATAATTTACTGCTGTTAAGTATTTACTGCAACGATCCTTAGCCGATAGTAGGTCACCAATTTTCCAAAACCGGTCATTCACGATATCCCAATGAACGTTTTGTTCTTGGTCAAGGCGCAGCCATTCTTTTTCATACGAATCAAATGTGTATTTAATCGGACGAAAGGTGACTTTATAGATGTACCACACGCAATGTCTACATATCAGGGACACCTTATTGATTTCATACTTTGGAGTACTGGATCTTAAACGTAGTCGATATACAGCGTATAATTTGTCCGGATGTGTATTCTCTAGGACGTGCCGGGACTCTTGAAACCAATGGTACATAATTTCGTCGTCTGAGGGGGCAACCAGAGAAAAAATTGTACCTCGTTTGTCTATACGTTCGTCAAAAGAATTTAGATTGGGATTAAATCGTTCACTTCTCCAGTGCTTCCAAAAATATTTAATATTTTCTGGAAACCCGAATTTGTGTATCTGGCCAGGTATGTACATCCGCCCCCACACTTGACGATTCTGATGGAAGGACTTGTTGAATCCGTTTAAAAAGAAAATGAAGTTGAGACATTTCCGTAAAGGTCCATGATGTATATTCTTCTCATTTGGCCATAGTGAGGATGTGAATACTCTTTCTGCATCTGGTTGATCTCTCTCTTGTTCATCACTGAAGTGGTTAGTAACATCTTGAAAAGAGATTGGGAAAAGAAGTGGCTGAAACTCAATGTTGTTGTAATTGATGAGATGAATATGGCAGTCAGAAGAGAACGGCTCAAAATGTTGGTTCAAGTCGACCGTATAAAATTTGGTTAAAGTGATTTTGGAGGTAATCAATGTTATTAATGTTGAAAATAGATAGAACTGGAATATAAATCGTGACATTTTCAGTAGACTGTGTTGGACAACTGGGATTGTATTTGTTAGAAATAGGAAAGAATACCGATGCACACTTTTTTTATAGGAATAATCAGAAATAAAGTAATTGTAAGACTGAGGAATATTTAAAATTGTTTTCCAATATATACTAGTGGTAAAAGAAGGTTGCGTGAGTTATTGTATTGTATTTTATTCTACATGGAAGGCTCGAATATCATCACTGATTCATGAGGAATTCTTTTTGTTTTGTACAGTCGCATGTATATTGCTATTTTCAAGATTAAAATTTTCTAGCTCTGAGAAAGTGTTTAGTTTTGGCTTCGTGAAAGCAATCGCATTTTGCAGAAGTGGCAGAAGAAGCAGTACATGCCGATGATTTATTCAACATTATCTCAGAGCTACTTGTAAGTCTGCTTCCACTTGAGGAGACATTTTTTTGATATCAAATGTTTCAACATGCACGGTAAGAGATCGTGACTCGCGTGAGACACGGACACAACGTATTGCTCAGTCATTTCTCCACATCCATAAATATTATTTGTTCGAGAAAACAATTTGTGCGGAGAATATTTGAATATTTTATAACCAGGCATGCTTCACTTCGGTTAGAAATGCTTTCAACTTGTATTGAAACTTACTACTCAAACACAACTTTGACAGCTTACCTAGAAGTTATGGTCAAGTTGCAGGGCCGGCGTGATGGGGGTTTAGTGGCGTCCCAAACCAGGGCCGGGGAAGATAGGGGGCCTCGGCAAGACAGAAAAATAAAAAAAAGTGGACCATTTTAGTGTTCAACTCCAGTTTCCTGTGTTCTTCCCTACAATCGAATGTTAATACTTCAAAAAATTCTTACGATGCCAAGCGCTAAAATTCTAGGGTTTCCTGTATTCTTATATACAGGGTGTCCCAGAAATAGCGCAGGGATGTTGGGTTATTTCCTGTTGCTATACGCTATGGTACGTCTGCTGCAATGTAACTTTTCGTAAGTAACCACGCAAAAAATTAGCAAACATTCCTCCGCTTTTTCTGGGACACCCTGTAGATTCTGACATTATCATTTACAAACGCGCAAAAAATTTGTGCGCTGCGCGCGCTATTTACGTTTGGTTAAAACAGCGCTGGGATCAGGAAAAATTTTATGATGCTCAGCGTTAACTTTCCTTTATTATGTGAGTTCTAATGTAGGATCTAACATTATTTTTCCGAAACCAGGAAAAAATGTGCCCGCTGCGCGCGCGAATTACTTAAACTACACATGGGAGGCCGCGTCAAGAATATCATGCCAGGGCAAGTGTCACGCCGGTACTGTCAAGTTGTATTGCAAAGTGAGATGCAAATGTCAAAAGTAGACCAAAGTAAAATTTGAGGCAACACGCGGGTATACTTTGTGCATGCGCACCGGTAATACACCTTGTCTGGTTTACTTGAGATACGGGACATGAGAAAGCCCGTGTGACTCTGAGCTTCAGACATTTCAACTTGAGGAAAGACTACATTGATTTATTTAATCCCGATAAGACGGACTCGAAGAATGCCATGATAGGGTAACACAACATGACTTGGGAGGGACAACTGGGTGGCATGGAGATAACCTGAATCGAATCTGCTGGGTTATGTAACCACCCGATTCACGAATATTCTGGTTCCTTTCAGTTGCTCAGTACCTCATTCCTCTCCGTTAAGAGAGAATATTTCTTTAATAAAGAACTTCCATTGAAGGCCGCCAAAGACCCATAATACTGCCTACAAAATTTTGCGGCATAGGCTAATAGTTAAATGAACTAATCAGATATTATAGGTTAAAAACAGTTATCAATATTGCGATACCGTAGTCGAGAGATGTTGTTGCATGATCTGAGAGCATCACTTTAAACCTGTGAGAACCGTCGCGTTTCTCAAAGTTGTTGGTAATTCAAATTTTGTTTGACGCCTGCACAACGTTTGTGAAAATCCCAATAAGATTGGTTAACACTGTTCTTTTGTTACCTTTAGGGGCCTACTTAGAATGCATACGTTCTTATCGCGGGAGGTATACAATACAACTCTTCGAAGACCGTCGTACCTCTGTTAAATGCGGTAGCATTAAGTGATCTGATCCGTGGTGTCATGCGCTTCTTAGGAGCATACAATGTTAACATTAACCAAGGACGTGTGTGAGGGTTTCCAACTTGATACAGAATCTGCAGCGGGTGCCGTCCTTACTTCTACCTGCAATACTTTTTTCTGGTGCAAGGCTTGTAATCATTCTTACGCAATTGGTACATTGATAGCCCGACAACACTTTTCTGTCTAACAGTTCCAATTGAAATGGTTGCGTAATTGCTTTTTTTAATCCCACCAAAAATAGAATGTTGTTTGTCCTGCCTGAATGAAGACACGAATTAAGTTCCCGGAATAAATCTCTTTGGATTTTCACTTGCATCGGAATGAAGTATGCGTTATAGTTATCATTGTTATTTTATTATTGGGAAAGCGAAAGCGTTCGACCTTCGGTTTAATCAATAACTTGTGTAATAGATCCACTTTAGACTTTAGGACTGTCAATCTTTTCTCTATTTAACCTTTATTTCTCTTTGGCTGTTGACACCTTGACACAGACAGATTAATCTGATACGATGAGTACCCGTCATCTCTCACGCACGGTGTCACTTACTAGGAAACCTGTTCTTGGGGGAAATGAGTGTTATACAGTATAAATTTCTTTAGTTCAATTAGCCCAAGACCACACAACAAACAATGTCGACTCCAATTTACTTTCTCCAACTGACATTTCTCACACAGTACGTGCTCACTAAAACAAACGGAAATATTATTGGGTCCTTCTCAAAAATAAAAAGCCCAGATATTTGCAGAACCTGTATATTCACATATTTTCCAGAGGAGAAAGATTTACAATATTTAATTCCATTTTTTACAACTGTTGTTCTTTCACCCGAATCACTTTCTCTGAACTTAAAATACGACGTCTTATCTTTCAGAAAGGAATTGAAAACGGAACACGTTATAACACCGACTCGATTAGGAGTGACAAAATTCACCAGGAATTGTGCCTCAGTATTAATATCAGAAAATGAGGACAAATTACGAATGGATTTGATTGTGAATTTACTTGTGAGCCGTAGATTTGCTCGTCCTCATAAAGACTACTTCTTTTTTCAATTCAAACATCAACCACCTCCACAAAATTTTAAGAAAGTGTTTGTATCATTACGATACAAATTCATTGTTCAGAAAAATGGGGACGATTTTATTAGTTTTTGTGGAGAATTCCAGTCATTATTTAGTCACATGTGTCCTGCTATCATTTCAGGTAATTTCAAAATTTCAAAAAATTGCAACGCGAATTCAAAATTTTATTTTCGACACTAAATTTTTAGAACGTATTTCAGGAGAACGGCTGGAAATGGCAGCAAGCAATACACCTGCCCTCTTCCGTCCAAATCCAACCGGAGGCAGCGGAGCCCTTTACCGTGCATTCAAGGAAATTGATCATCGCTACAATTCCACCTCATTCATCCGTCAGTCGTCCCTGAACGGCTCAGCCGGGATGAGACTGAACAACGGAACAGGACCTTGGAAAGGAACCGTCGGAGATGTATTTGATCGCTTAGTGAACATATCCATCGCTACAGGAATGACACGAGAGCGTCTACGTTTCACAGATTTTAGTGTGACACACTTATGGAATGAACGAGTATTTTTCATCCGAACCCCACCCGTCACTTCTAATTGGTTGACACTCATCCGCCCTCTTACGGGAAAAATATGGGTATTGTTCATATTGACTCTTCTCATCCTTGTCCTTCCTGTCATGTACGTCACAGCTGTTTCCCAATCCGGATTTACGTCACAAACAAAAATAGTATGGTTCAATTTGAATATGCTGTACAAAGTGGGTGATATCATTTGGTGTGTACTTTTTGAACAATCAACATTCACACGAGATTGGCAAGGAACTCGAGTCCGACTCGTCATCATTCTATGGACAGCTCTTTGCCTTGTCGTGACTACAGGATATAAGTCAAAACTTGTCAATTTCTTGACTTTCACTGACAGGGACTCTGTGCCCGAGACACACTTAGAATTGAGTCTGTCTGACTATAAATTATTTTTTAGAAGTTACAAAGGAATAGTGTTATTAGAAACTAGGGAGTCAACTAATCCAATGCACAAAAGATTTATGGCAAAATCTAAATTCTATGATCATTCACTTGAGTGTTTAATGGATGCTTTGACAACAGAGAAATCCGCATGTTTGGATTTTATTTTGAATGGAGAGTACACGTTAGCCATCAATACTAGTTTGAATAGAACAGGAGATTTAAGGATTTTTGTGAGGTCCAAGGATATTGATATTAGATGGATGATCATGTGGATATTTCCAAAAGGGAGTCCTTTGACTGCGACATATGACAGAATCAAATGTCAGTTTCTAGCTACAGGATTATTTGATAAATGGATTAGGGATGATTGGGCTTTGAAGAAAATTGAAGGGACGCGTTGGCTTGAGAGTAAGAGAGAATCTAAAGTTTATAAGGTAATGAAATTAGTAATTATAATTAATATATTCTTATTGAATTTAAATATAATTTTTTATGTCATTAGGTAATCAATGGACTTTTGGATGAACTAGAGAAAATTCCAGGAAGGCCTTTGACGATTCCAAACGTTATGACTATCTTGTTAATATGGGGAATAGGGCTGGGGCTAGGGAGCCTTTCTTGTATTGGAGAAATTCTTGGACATTATAGTTTATCTTGTATTCGACATAGTTTTTATTATTGTACACGTTGGATTAGAAGATTGTCCGTACAGAATGGAAAATATGTGAATGAAAATGGGAAGGAGGGATGGACGAATGTTATCGTGGTTGCTCCAACATCAACACAATCACGACCCATTTAGAATGCGCTATTCTTCTGAGTAATATTTTGGATTTGATGTGAAATAAAGTTTTATGAAGTAAATGTAACTGAGTTTTTGAGTGCGTTCATTCAATTAATGAATCGACAAATTGTACGTCTATTATTCCTGATTTTAAGTGCATTTCATTTTCGTTCAAAATTCCTTTAAGCTAAGTACTCAGCCCCCGTGGAATGGGGTCGTGAAGTGAAAAAGTGACTTTTCACGGACTTTTCACGAACCT
>JAQIXO010000395.1:0-21322 GCA_034700305.1 Protaphorura armata
AACGCGTGACAGACGGAATTTGGGATCGCAATAAGTCGTTTACAACGTAGTATACTACTCGTCGCACGACTTAATAAGGACAATCTACACAGCCATTAATATCTTAATTCGTATAAGAATTGTGGAACCGTCAAATATTATTCGTTCAGTTCAGCACAGGCAGGGAGAATTCATTTTACATCTTATTTGAAGTTACGTTTGCAGACATTCTCAAACTCATACTAACAATAAGTAAATTACGAGTATCCCACGTAATCGTTATAATCGTCGCCTGACAAGGTAGTGGTAGTATTATACTAATTGTAAGCACGGAAAATTGAGAAACTCAAATGAATTTTCTTCAAAAAATTGCAAAAGGCCCTTTTTTAATATTAGATAACTTTATAAACATTATTGGTTAAACAATGGGACAATTAAATTCACATTACGTTTTATTCTCTACAAACTGCAAACTCGACCAGTCCCGAAGTTTATATCCCCAGACTAAATAGATTTAAAACCCTAAAACCTAAGGAATCTCAAAATCTAAAATGGTTAGCACTGTTAGTTTTCGTTACTTTTTTATATTTGTTCGAATGTACATAAACACGTATTTTAGTATCAAGATTTTGTATAAGCCAACAGGACTCACTACACTACTCACTAAATATAATATTACTCAAAAATTACCGAATAATAAACCTAAAAATCAGCAATTATTATTAATGTCCAAAATATTAAGAACACTGGAGGTTTTCGAGAAATAATATTTTGAAGGGAAATTCACGAAACTGGGATCAAAAAGTCGTATCCTTTTGTAACGCAAATGTACAAACACACTCCCTTATTCCGGTATTGAGTAAACTCGTGACTCGTGAGCAAGCACTTGGTTTGCCATAAATGTACGAATTAATACTCTTACTTTTAAGAATTTGTGAAAATTGTAATTTGTATTAATTTCTACTTGAATCAGCCACTCTGAATCATTCAGGTCACGAAGTATTAATTTACATACCACCCATTCCATATTCCATCAACAGCAAACTAGATCCAAGAACACATACATTTTAATCTTACAATTAAGGACGGAAGAAGTAGGGAAATCCACTACGGCGAGAATTAATTTCATACATAGGAGATTAGATTTTTCTTATTTTTAGTTTGCAAGAATTTATGTGTATACTGTTGAATTGGTGGACATTTAAATAGAACGTGGCATGATTCTGAATCTGAAGGCCTAATTTGGTAAACAACACCCTAACTGGTTTTCACTTATCAAGCATGCATTAGGAGATGCTATTGAACTTGAATAATCATTCTATTCATAATCTTGTTGACCATGACTGCTTTTTTGAACTTTGCATTTATGGAAAAGTTCCAGTAGTTCTGTCTATAAATAAACAATCTGATCTATCTCATGAAGTACAAATAACACATACGAGGGCAGTCCCAGAAGAAATGGAATAAAGTAATTTTATCGACAGCATTCAATATAATATTCACACCAAATGGTTTCTATTTTCTTTACATATAGTCAAATACAGTTTTCACACTTTCATTTTACATATTATAGAATAATTTTAATTCAAGGTGTGAAAACTACATTCGACTTCAGCTGAACTGTAGTAGAGGAAATAAATACCACTTTGTGAATATTTGGCATTTCTTTTGGGACTGCCCTCATACATACATAAATAAATACCTGTTACTAGCAACTAACGAACCATACAAAACTCACATCTTCACTCAATACTTACTGTTCCTCATTTGTCTCTGGTCTTTCAGACAGAAATTAGAATTTGAGTTCTCCGAAACAATCAATTAATAAAAAATGGCACCTTCTCTATCATATTCCTTTGCAGGGAAGAGAGTTTTGGTCACTGGCGGCGCCCAAGGTAATACAAAGTTTCCATTTGTCAAAATTTTTAAAATCTTCAGAATTTTCATTCAACCGAATAAGGACAAGTCGCATTAGACGACCTCACAGAAGATAATGCGTATATTAAAGCTGTGTTCACTTTAGTACAGCTGAAAATTATAATGCCCATCATGCATGTGGAATTTTGATTAAATCATTTTATATGTGTACGAAGGAATTGGAGAAGCCATTGTACGAAAATTTTACGACGATGGTGCAATTGTTTTCGTGATCGACAAAAACCAATCTCTCCTTGCTAAATTGAAGAGTCAGCTTCCAAACATCCAAACTCTCTGTGTCGATCTTCTCGATTGGAAAGCAACTCAAGACGCAATTCTCTCCATTACTCCTCTGGATCATTTGGTTAACAATGCCGGAGTATTTGGTGGTGACGAGATCACAAAGATTACTGAGGAAGCAGTTGATTTGTAAATGCAATTTATTCATTTTTTATGTAGGAAGTGGTTTATAACGTCTTCATTTATTTTGCGCAATTTTATAGTAACCTTGTAGTACAAATTACAGGAGTTCCCTAACATGTGTTTTTACTTACAGCGTACTTGGAGTGAACGTGAAGGCAGTGATTTGCGCAACCCAAGCATTTGTGAATGGAAACATCAAAGCTGGGAAGGAGAAGGGAACAACTATTGTCAACATCAGCTCAATAGTAATTTAATAAAATTAATTCGCATGCTTGAAAAGAAATGTACAAAGTTGCTCTGCTAGGCTGATCGTGTTGCATTTTGGGGTGCTGGGGTCTACAATGCCTCAAAAGGAGCTGTTACTTGTTTGACAAAAACGATGGCTCTTGAATTTGGTGACCACAACATTCGGGTCAATGCTGTCTGCCCAACGTTCATTTTCACGACTAATTTGGTGAAAAACATTGAGCCACATATTATGGAGAAAGCGGGCACTGCTCTCGCAGGGCATGTTCTTCTCAAGGACAGACCTCTGGAGCCTAAGGACATTGCTGAATCTGTTCTCTTTTTGTCAAGTCCATTGAGCTCAATGATCACTGGAACTACCCTTCTCGTTGATTCTGGAGCTCATGCTTTTTAAATTCAATGTTTAACACATTTCAACATATTCAACAATTTACAAATGAACTTCTCTTGGGATTTTAAATGTTTATTTTTTGTGAACAAAAAATTTGTCTCATTTTAATAAGCATTTACAACTTTTGTGCTCTCAAACATTGACTTGTGATTTCACAAATAAAAATGACAGATTCGATTGCAGTTTGATGTAATTAAGTAATGTAAGTTTGAAAAAATTAAAGCACTCACTAACAATATTTGACATTAGACAGTGTTCGTAAAATATAAGCTGGAAAATTCTTTCGAGTAAAGATTTCATTTGGGAAATTTTAGTGCTTAGGTAATTACTATCGTAACTCAAAAAGGAAATAAGATGGCGATCACTGCGAAAATATAAAGTATGCAAATGCTGAGTGATCTAATTAAAAAGTATGAGAACATTACATAAATTTTGTAGTATCGCTCCACCAAAAAACAACAGAGTATGTTGCTTCATAATGTAGAATACACCAATCATAGTACCGAATGGAGCCAATGATCGTTGTAGTAGTTTGTCTTCCTTTGTTCGCATCGGCAAAATTCTTTTAATGCACGTAGACTGTTTCCAAACTTTTCCGGGTAAGAAGTAAACTCCCAAAATGGCTGCGAATGTTGCTACAGAGAGAAATGGTAAGACTGCAAATGGCGCCGGTTCCAGTTTTCCATACAATTTGATGCTTCCGACTATACCAAAAACAAGAAGGATTCCAGTGACGCATTTTGCAGCAACAAAAAATACAGACCAAGTGTCATTGAATGCTACATTCAAAATCCTGTAAGACTGGTAAGTTTCATGGACAAGTTTTACTGAGGCGCTTTTGCGGCCAGGTTGTAACTTTCGAAGAGCGAACCTGTAAAAAAAAATTTGACATCCAAAAATTAGACACTCGCTATGTCATTATGAAGATTGATTTCATCTTAAGCGGAACTCACTGAATCAAGAACAGACGTCTTGTGACGTGGACATAGTACGAGCTAACGAAGAAAATGCAAGCAATACATGAATTGGATACGGCACGTCCAGACATCAATTCTAGAGTCGTAAACCCAACAATGACGATCCACGAATTCTTCCATTTCCAATCGTCCGGAAGAACCGAATACAAGAAATTGTATTGTTCTTTGTATACTAGAAAGAACATTCCCACAACAATGCAATAGGTGCAGGTGGTGACATTGAAGAGATAGACGAAATGTCCGTAGATATCAAAATTCCCTGCGAATGGATTAATATGCTTTAAATTAGTAAAAAAAATTGAAATTGGTTTGTGGTGTATTTTCATTACCTTTCTCGGTGCGAGAGATTGAAGATTCTTTCTTCAAGAGTGGGTTAAATATGTACACAATCGTTTGTCTCTTTCTGAGATGAATCACCTCTGCAACCGTTGTTCCCGAGTACGTGAAAACAAAAGCTAATTGTAGAAGAAGTTGCTCTGTTGTAGACTTCTCAAATGTCTGGTACATTCGAAACAATGTAAAAATGGCGTACGTGATTTGAAGGCATGACACCAATTCGGAGAAATGCAGCTTTAACTTAGATTCTGTCACCTCGAGCCTGCCAACAATTTTATTCCAACGATATGGAAGATTATAAGAGGCCAAGCGAATGAAGAAAAACTTCAAACCTCTCAACGTTCTTTCACTCAACAAAGTCATTACTTAAGCGTACTTCTGAAACTACTCCTTGCGAGTGATAGAAATTCCACTAACATCTATTGATTATCATACACTGGTATTCAAACAAGTTCACTCTTCTTAATGGTTCAGCAAGGTGCCAAAATTAAGATGTCCATTTAAGCCATCATGGCTGTATAAGCAAAACCCTGTAATCAGTTTGACTTGAACGTTATCCGTGGGGATGGCTTGTCCATAACTGATGTGACAGAATAAGTTTATTCCAATTTTTCCAATGTTCACAAGTGCAGTGCTCAAAAGTCTTCGCCTAGCTGACAACAGTGGCATGTTAGAAAACCTTAGGATATTTTGTATCAGTGTATCAAGGTATTTCAATTCATCACGGTTTCACGGCTGACATAAGCTGCGTATACACAGGAAAAATTGCAGGGTCAACGATAACTATCTATAGTAATAACGATCGTGAAATGCAAAATGAAAAAATTGATCGTCGATCGAGCAAAAATCAAACCATTCATTAAAGTATAAATTATACACAGTTGTTTGTGGAGAGAATCCTGCTTGAAAAGTCACGTATCATTTTTGTTGATTCAATGTGGTGCTTGACATTGAGAATACAATACAGTATTTCAGTACTCCAAAACCTTGATTATTACACTAAACGATAATTATGACCTGAGTGAGGAATTCTTGGATGCTTTAGAACAACTCCCACCTTTTGAAAAGAGTAGTTATGAAGGGATTAAAATTTGGAATTCCTTTTTCAAACGGTTTGGCACACATGTAGTTAAATCCGTCTATGGTGGAGGCTCTATTGAAATCCAAATTAAGTCTAAGGTTGCGCTGAATCCAACAGCTGTAGAGGCCATCTTTGATATAATTGATGCTGCGGAAGATATCACCTCAAGAATTGGACTCCAAACAAATTACGATTACACTTTGAAGTTTAGGGGTGGCGACTTCAACTTCCATGTTGGATCATTTTCAGGAATGAGCGCATCGACAGCGGCTGACCTTATGGAAACATGGAAGAATTCACTTCAATACAATCCCATTGTGTTAGATAATGACATGAAGCTCATCCCAATCAGTGAAGTTGTAAAGAAAATCGGACATAATAAATCTGTCGAAGTCGAACATGCAATCTCCGCCTTCCTGAATTCGACTTTGGATTGCCCTACAGTGCGCTAGAAATTCATGACCAGTAGTCTAAATACACGGCTTATAAGATATATCCTAGATATTTTCTTAAAGACTAGGATTTAAGTCATCCCGTCCCTGGCTGCCTCAGAAGGGCGACCGAGTAATTGTAAACTTATCTCAACTAACTTCAATAACTTGACTTAACTACAATATCACGACTAACTTCACTACTCTTGCACACCTCATTTATTTCAAACTTAAAACTAAAAACCGTACACTCAAATTTATAATGTTAGCCTTGATTCTTAAGGGATTTAACTCATTCTGTACGACTCTTCAGCATCACTAATTCGAATAGGAGATAAATGAAATTAGGGTTGCCGCGGATACGGATAATTGAAAAATATCGGATATTGGATGGGATATTAAGTTCGGATATCGGATTATCCGTTCGGATATCCGATCGGATAGTAAATTCTGTGTCGAGTGGGGTGTCGTTGGAAAGCCCTTGACTAACTGAAGCGAATGGCGCGTATTTTAACGTTCTATACCGAAACGTACTCCTACCCTGTGTCGAAGATGCGTCAAAGATGTGAAAATAATGCTGTTGGAACTTAAATTCGGAGTTTTTAAGTAAAACTGATGGACTAATTTTGAATGTTATATAAATTATAGTAATTCTAAAGTATTTTCTTTGGTGTAGGTAGAATGAAAGCGACCTTAGAAAGTTGCATATCGCCTTCTTTTTGAACTACGTTGATAATAAAAATTACACGACAGGCAATCATCAGGATCTCCATTCCGAAATGAAATTTGTTGAGCAAACTAGGAAAACTATAGCTACTATAATATAATGATTGCTGAATTTACGAAACTAGAATCGGACAAAATTCAGTGAATTTAGGACGAAATGAAACGCAAGATAAAACGGCGCGATTTGGAGCCGGAGTTTCCTGGTCCATTTCACCGTAGTTAAAAATGGATTCGAAAAGGGCCCGCAATGTTTGTTGGTTTTTTTGTGTAGTTAAAAAAATCTGCGGGAAGTTAGGATATTTAATTAATATATGTGCAAATATACACTTGAATGAGACCACTTCGGTTCGTGTTGCTAAATTGATAATTCTGTTCATATTACCACAATTTTCTGTCACTTGATAAAATAAATCATCACTTGTGTTAAAATATTTGTAAGTAGTAATTAGTTATCATTGACAGTAATATAAATATTTGTAACTACACCTAAAAATCAATTAAACAACGCAGATCCTTTTCGGAAACACCTTATATACAAGCATTCCTAATTTTCAGGCTATTTGAACTGAATGGGGACTTTCCACGTGGCCCTGCCGCATGCCGGCGCGTTGTAAGTCCGTGCGCTTAGACTCCGTGCGTTATTGCTCTATTTAAACATTGTACATGGACAAGTATCTATAACTATGTCGATTTTCAGACGATTTGAACAGAAACTGATTTCCCTATACTCCGGATATCGTCTCCATTGAGTGATTACAATGATATAAAGGAATTATTATGGACTAATTTTATGTTACACTCTTACAGGTTCATCTGTCATCGTTTTTATTAGTGTTTTTGAACTCCTCTCATTCCACTCTTTCCAACGATACCTCACTCGACACAGAATTTAGTATCCGATCGGATATCCGAACGGATATCGGATATTACGATCGGATACGGATATCCTGTATCCGATATCCGATCGGATTATCCGATTTTTCGGATATCCGCGGCAACCCTAAATGAAATAATTAAATCCCATTTACCTAGAAACGTTAATGTGGAATCCGTACACTTCGACAACTATGCGCCACAGCTCGTGGCATAAAATTAATTTGTAACTTAGATGGTGTGTAATGATTACTATTTGTTTAAATTAAATGATATTTTTCGAAATTATGAGAACTTGTGATATTCCTTTCTACTATCATCGGTTCTGTGCTCCTGAGTTAGTATATTTGGGCTGTTGACAATTTACCCGACGAACACGATGCGACAAGCTCAATTTCACTAATTAGAATTGAAGTTGACAATTTCTGAAGAAATTCGTTGTATGGAACCTATAGCTGGCCAGGAGATGTTACATACAGGGTGTCCTCGAAAAGGTGCAACCTTGTTTGTTTTAATTTTGACGTAGTTACAAAAATATATGTTACGGTCAAGGCTGATTTTCCAATTCATAACAAAATTTATTTTCTATTCAAAACAATTAACATGTTTGTACAATTAATTACTGTTGATATTATATTTTTCCAAACACTTGTAAATTTTTAGAAAATCTCGAACTCAAAATAGTTTCATACGAATTAATATTTTGTATTAATTGGAAAATCTGCCTTGACCGTAACATATATTTTTGTAACTACGTCAAAATTAAAACAAACAAGGTTGCACCTTTTCGAGGACACCCTGTACATTGGAGCAGAACGTATGCCCAAAGTACCAAGTACAAGCCCGTACTTGGGACTTGAGATTGGACTTAAGTACTTTCGAAATTCCAGGAAAGTACTTGCAATTCGACTTAAGTACTTTTCAAACGTACTTGACCCTAGTCTACATTGGACAAACCTTGTACTAAAAAAACTTGAATCTTTTTTTAGAGAAAATCAGGTATTATATGAATCAAAATTATGAGAAGCGGAGTACTTGTCAACCGACTGACGGACGGCAGACACAAACGGGGTCGAGTCGAATATGAGGTCGCCTTATTGGTTGCTACAGGCAACCGACAGACGGACGGACGACAGACACAAACGGGGTCGAGTCGAATATGAGGTCGCCTTATTGGTTGCTATAGGCAACCGACAGACGGACGGACGACAGACACAAACGGGGTCGAGTCGAATATGAGGTCTCCTTCGTTACACTCGGTCGCCCAATTAGATATTTACCTTGTGTCCACATAATTAGTTTAGTACTTGCTATCCTGTGAAATTTTATTTTTACTGTATTTACTGTTTAATTGGCTATACTAAATTTTTTTTTGTTAAAATGTAATGTTACTAATTTCATTTAACGGTTAATAAAATCTCGTACAACTTGTGTAATATTTCTAACATAATTTTTTAACGTTAAAATGCAAAATTCATGAAGTTGGAATAAACTGATATCACCTCGAATCAATTCTGGAGAAATTCGTATTTAGGTAATGTGTGACACAATTAGTTAATGTATGTGCAAATATAGCAGCAAATAAAAATGTATAGAGGTTTACTCACTGAATAAATTAAATTGGATTAGTTTAATCTGTTGGTAAATACATTTTCGCTCAAGTTTAGACCGTAATTCAGGGTTTATCAATACATGATAACCTATGGGGACATGCAAGAAAATTTGCACGCTTACGGACTATGTAAGTTCTTACCATGTATAATTTTGTTTATCTCTTAGCGTTCCGAGTAAAAAGAATTCTTGTAATTCAATTTCCTGAGAATAGCAATAAAATTAGGAGACCTCAGTTAACCAAATTCAGCTGCTAATACAGAATGGCTAATAAACTGACATCAACTAAAATACCCACAATGTAGTTTGAGAGCGCCAGTATTAGTACAAATTCAGGACGAGTTAAAATAGAGAGAGTATTTCGTGTGAACCTCAATACCTCAACCGTCCTTTTGAAAATGGTCACAAAATCTATCGTCCATCTCCACCGCATCATAGTTTTCGAGTTTTATATTTTGACAGTGTCAGCCAATTTTGAAAAGCCTTGTGTTGTGCTATACGGCAATGAAAAATATACAGGCAACAATCTAACCCTGGTAGATGGTCAACACATAATCGATTTCGAGGACCACTACTTGTCTGCATCTCAAGAATTATGGAATACAACTAAATCTGTTAAAATAACACAAGGGTGTATTTTTTCAGCCTGTAATGAAAGTTATTTCGATGGTTTCTGTAAAGTATTCCAATCCAAGAAAAGAGGAGACGGAAACCTGGCAAACTTAACTCCGGAACTTCATTCTATGGGATCAGCCAACTGTACTTGCCCTACAGTAAGAAAGATTGTCACATTTAAATATTAATACCAGTTTATCAGAAATATATTGATCTTTGGTCCCAACTTATGCATTGTATTGTATTAAGGTGTGCAAGTGCAGCGATGTCCAATTACGAAGATCAGAGTGTGCAAGGGCCTATGTGGGCGGAGGGTGTAACACCTGTGGCTCTTACTATCTTGATTTTCGGGAGGAGAAGACATTCATTGATGAAGGATTTAAAAATAAAATATCGTCTTGTATTATTCGGCCTGGGTGTGAACTAGAAGTTTTTGATGAAGAAGATTTTGATGGAGATTCCAGGATACTAGAAGGGATTGTTCAGGTGTGTTAACTAAAATAAATTAATTCCATACAGTTGTTTGACCAAGTGCCTAGGAAAATATTTGGAAATACTGTTTATCGTAAACGAGGTCCACGAGGTTCCTTTTTGTATTCAAAAATCATTTTGTTAATTACGTTTTGCTCTGATTCTGATTCGCAGGGCTGGGATAAAGAAATATCCTCGTATAAATGCAGATGTACAGATGAGTTCACGTTGACTAGACGGAAAACAAAGACTCGACCAACACACTGTACATCCAATTAATATTGCTTGCAAAATTCTTAAACAAAATTTGAAATAATATTAATTACATATTTAAACAGATCCTCCTCTGATCAATGTACCAAATTCAGTTGACGGGATCAAGGAACTCTTGAGCCAACACGAAGGACACCCCGGTTTAATTTCATCGTTGCAATCGATCAAAAGTAAGCGAAGCCCTATGAATGCTTATATTTTGCTTCTGGGACTAACAGGATCTGGAAAATCTTCCGCGGTGAGTATACAGAGTAGTGCAAAACTTTTAACGTTTGAGAAGAATTGCATTTGCGTACTTATTAATTCGTTATAATTTTTCTATTACTAGATAAACCTATTGTTTGACAACCCGAACGTAACAAAAGTTGGAGCCGGCTCTTCCGTCACATCAGACATACATGAATTTAGAATTTCCGTTCCGGTGGATGAATTTGGAATACAAAATTCTGAGCTCAGGGTTATCGATACACCTGGATTAAGTGATACACGTGGTCTTGAACAAGATGCTCGATTTCTGGCAACTCTAGAAGAGTATTTGACTAATCACGAAGAACTGAGCAAATACGTTCCAAATGTAGTCCTGATTTTCTCAAAATTCAGTGACAACCGATTTAATGGCCCTGGTGCAAATTTTGTGAAGATGCTTCGTGGGTTTGATTTGCTCCAAGACCGACTTGTGGATAAGAAATTCTCCAACGTTGTATTTGTCTTGTCTCATTTCATGTCAGAGATGAGGAAAATTACACGTCGACCTGGGCCACGGTTGAATGAATTTAAAAAGACCATCGAGGATTTTAGTTTAACCCCGAAACCAATTACAATCGTAGTTGCTGAAAACAAGGCTCGAGATGAGGGACTGGCAATGTTGAATGGCTATTATAAATTACCGAATGGAGATTTTTATCCACGAAATCTATTTGATAAAATTCAATTTGCTGCAAAATCAGGAGGAGATCCGATTGGAGAAGCTATCGTTAGAACAGCTTTTAAGAATTCAGATTCTTTTAATGTTTCAAGTACTACATTTAGTCTTGTAAACTCAGGACAGGCTCAAGTTTTAAAATATCTCAGGATTTTGAGCGGTGCTACTTTTACAGTGAATGATACGGAAGTATCAAGAATCTTAGCAACTGGATATGAATCAATCAGTGATTCACTGAAAAGACAATTTCCTGATGCCTTGCCTTATCTCCAGAGATTGTTTAATATTCGTAATATTCATCACAGAACTGACGTTCCTGGAACAAACGTAGGGATATTGAAATTACTCAAAGAAATTCGGCTCAATGCGGCAAGTGTGGCGATTATGGAGAATGCACTTTCCTTGAGAATTCCTGAGCTCCCACTAGAAATTATGACCACAGGGATCAGTTATGACGCCATAAGTGATACCCCATTGCTGACCTCACCTTTCAAGAGTACTAACAACTTAATCTCAGACATCGTCTTCAAAATCCCAGATTACTTGACCTGTCGTATTCAAAATGAGAAAAAGAGTATTTACCGGACATTTAGAAATTCTGAGGAATATTACGAGTTCAGATTATTAAATTTGGACGTTCATCATTCTGGAAGCGGCAGCGGTTTCCGAGGTACTCCAAAGCCCGGTTATAACGTTCTTTCTGTGACTGACCTTGAATATACTGTTAGTGCTGTTCAGGAGTATCGAAACTACGAGCTTGTGTTGAATGACAATTTTGAACTGACTCAGGAATTCGTAACTGCTTTGAGAGACCTTCCACAATTTAATCAAAGTGATTACGCTGGAATCGAAACATGGCGGACATTTTTTAGACTCCATGGTACTCACGTTGTAAAATCAGCACATGGTGGAGGTTCCATTGAAATTCAACTCACTACCGCCGATCCATCCAGCAAAGCTGTTGCAGCGGCCATGTTTGATATTCTTGAAGCAGCTGAAGATATTACGGTCACGCAAACTCAGAATCGAACAGAAAATTTTGAATACACTTTAAAATTCAAGGGTGGGGACTTCAAGTATCATTTAGGGTCATTTTCTGGAATGAGTGCAGCAGCAGTGGTTGAACTAATCGAGGGCTGGAAGAATTCCATTCCGTACAACCCTGTAGTGCTAGACAGTGACATCAAACTTCTTCCGATCAGTGAAATAGCCAAAATAGTTGGACTAAACATTTCAACGGAAATACAACGTGCAGCCCTGGAGTTATTTAATTCAACATTGGTTTATCGCCCTCCAGAACAAGAATCTTCTTATGCTACGACGGTACCCCCTGAGGCAAGAGAAGACGTGAAACTTCGTCTAGCAGAAATACAGAACTCTAACAATCAATTTTCTACGTTAATTGATGCAGCCAGAGAAGAATTTCGTACTTCAAAAGAACGGTTTGAATGGTTCTTGGCAGAAATGAAGAGAAGAGCAGCAGAATCTAAGAAAGCAAGAGAGAAAGAATTACAAGAAGAACAGTCATGGCAGAATGAACAAGAGAGACGAAGGGAGGCTGCACGGATTGAGAGTTTGAGAAGAGATTTAAATAGAACATTAGAGTTGAATGCTTACAGGGACAAAATGCTAAAAGAAATCCGGGAGGCTCGGAACAGGAATATTTTCTGATTTCTGCAAAATACCGGGTTGTTTTTATTGATTCTTAATGTACTGAGCAGTTTGCCTTCCCTAAAGATTTAATTAGTTTTTTAAATTAATTACAATTAAATTAAATTTATAGTACGTCAAGGAAATTTAAATGCAAATTCTTGTAGAGTACATATTTATGAAGCTGAAAATTAAAATCCGTGTGCATATTCTGACTAAATAGATAGTGCTAATTTCTGTCTGCGTTAAAGTACACATGAGGTATGATATTGTCTTGAGTGGGGTGAATTGTGTGAGTGTGTTTCCAATTTGAGATCATACTTCAAAGGATCATTTCTTTAGTGTGAATACTCAAACCCTTAGCCAATTCGGCGAAGGAACAAACCACGATGATGAGAAATAGCCTGGGTCTCTGAGCGTGAGATGGGTCCAGACTGGTCTTCCCGGGCAGGTCTGGATCTACGATGACCGTTCCATCAGAATTTCGGTTCTGGAGGAGGGGATCCATGGCAATCTGAGTGGTTTTATCAATTAAATCAAAAAGTAAAGAAATTCTTGACCTAGCCGATTCCCTATAGTTGAGTAGAGCTCAAATCCTTAGCCTTAGAGAATATTTAAAATTCTACGAACTGATATGACATAAATGATTTTAGGAAAAAAAGTGATTTTTTAAGCGACAATTTGCTTCGGATTCGTGAACAGATGGATGAATGTTAAGAGAAAGAAAACAGAACCACCATTACTTGCGTCTTTATGACGAACGTTTTGGGGAAGTAATGTATATCTGTATATGGTGCCCGTTGCAGCCCCTAATCATATCGTTGTGTCGATGGGTCCATTAAGTCGGAAGAACAATGTGTTGTGTGAGACAGGTTTTCTTATTTGCTTCGTTATCATAGTACTAAAGGGGTAGCTTGTTCGCGTCCAGGAACGTGGGTATTAATCAAATCTTCACAATATTGCGGAATATGTCAATGTCAATTATTGTGTGGATTGGATGGAACAATGTAATTCATGTTGGAGGTCACATCCTTCCATGTTTTATCGCGTAAAATCATACACAAAAATTTCTAACAGCAAAAAGTACAGTACTATCAAACGTAGCTCGAATTGACACATTGCATGAGTGACCTTTGTTCACAATGCCGTACGCCATTGCCCTACTTTATGTACATAGAATTTCATTGTGCACACTGTACTTGACATTAATACGATAAGATAAAATCCTGGGTAAAACAATTATTGCAAATGTTCTACTACTCAACATGTATTCCGGCAAGACCACTCGGTAGGTACTCGACTTTTAGCATTCAGAAACGTACCGATCCAATTCATTAGATCCTAAATACTAAAGATTTAATTAAAATTCGTTATGTAATGTACACGTACACGTGCTATTATGAATTATGTTTTCTGTTCCATTTTAATTTCCATGTTCAACAATGTTACAAACTTTACTACTAGATAACTAATTCTAAGACTCCTGTTAACACCAACTCAATGCCCCTTATTATTAGAATTTCATAAAATTACAACGTTCTTAATTATTAATTAACATTTTTAAAAACTGCATGCACATACTATTTTGTAATCAGTCTGTCTAGTATTGCTTGAGCCAAAACCGGTGAGAGTCATTAAACCCGCCAGGCCCTGATGATATTCTTGCATTTTAATTTAATGACTATTCTATTCCATACCTTGAGTACAGGGTGATTCAGATTTGGTTAAAAAAAGCAGGCACGATCTATTAGGCCCTATTATATTATTTTTTGAATAATTTTGCGTTAGGCGATATAAAGTTAATGCTAAATAGCTCTGAACCAACCTGTCCCTCATGGCCTTAGCTTATAATACACATTTTAAATACTATGATTTAATTTACATCAAATAAACAAATACGTAATAATTTAACTTATCCACGCATAGATTTCTTTGGACTTTTCTCCACGTACAAATCCCCTAGAAAATGTGGGTAAATTGGTAAAATGTCCATTTCTCGATCATTACAACTGTCCAATAACCATCCCATTAAAGCCAAAGACTCAAATAGTGTGTAAGCTCCGAGAGCACAAACTCCAACATTTGTCACATAAACGTTCAAATCCGTGTTGGTCCATAACACGACGACAAGTATGGATGCAAATTGTGGGATGAAGAAAAACATTCCAGATGTTTTAGCCACACAACGTTTGCAACATGCAAGGGCTGGGAGGAGAACTGGGACTTCAAACATAAGGGTGAGCGCAGCTAAGGCGATAACTGTTGTAAGAAGACTGCCCGGATAACGTACTCGGACACTTACGGCCAAACACACGTAAGTGATAACCCAAAGACCTGAATTAGTTAGAAAACAGAAAATGAGATATATTTCAGTGTCCTAACCGATAATGTTTCAGGGCCAGAGAATTCGGATTAAGCGCTTTTTTGAAATAACATGCGAAAATTTGGTTGCTCACCTTTATTGCCAAACACAATTGTGCACCGAACGATTTTATCAATTCCTGAGCCGAATCGATCTGGTTTTGTATCTGAATCGTAACGAACCCGGGCAAATGTAGCACCCGCTATCATAGTTCCACACCCGACCAAGACGAGGAATCCTAAAAAATAATGATATTTATAATTGTTGCTATTGGAAGAATTTAAAACATAAAATGAATTAAAATGGAACACGCATGTTAACCTTTAACACTTGGAATTGAGTCAACATCTTCAACCAAAAGTACGCATTGAAGTACTGCTTGTGGTAAAACGAGGAATAAACTTTCGACAAGGTAAATTGGACGAGTGTTAGTCCAGGGTCTTGTGTATGTCCGACTATTTTTCTCTTTTAAGGCGAATACGAGGTCTGCCAGAGATCTTTGATAAAAACGAGACAATGTATTATTTTTTGGAGACTTGAGTTAATTTTTACTATACAATTCGAAAATACTTACAAACTGAGTGGTAAGATGCCAGGAATAAGTGTTACGAGTGTGAATATCTTGCTAGCCTTCCACATATCACCTTTGCGAAGTTTTCTGAAAATAAACGAATAATATCCACAAATTTAACATTTAATGGTTATTTAAAAATAAACTCTGTTTAAAAATTTTCTACTACAAAAATTTAATTTACCGGTTGAACAAATAGCTGAGCTTAAGAACGACACTTGCGACAGCGATGATTAGCAAAGTCAACCCAGAAGCATCACTTCGACCTTCCGAGTAATGAGAACAGAAAATTCCGATGCTAAAAATAAGGTTAAAACTGGAGAAGAAAACGACGAGAAGAGCTTCGATAACAGTTTCCTCATTTGGTGGAAGTAAAATCCTGCTCTGTTCTTCTTCCACACTTTCACCCTTCTCTGGGTCATCAAAAACCTTTTGTAATGTAGAGAACTGAAGTTTTGTGTAAGTAGGCGTCGTCGTGGGTTCGTATACTTGTCTGTCTGAATTGTCAAGTACATCTGTAAAAAAGTTGTTCAATAGAATTGAGTTACATTTAGTTTCCGCTAAAATGATGAAATTTTGTATTTATTCGTGTGTCCAATCTACCTGAGACATATTTTGACTGCAATTCCTCTTTTTTCTGATCTTGTTGGTTTTGATCTGAAAATATCAAAGTAAAATTTCTATTTTAGAAGGGTGCAATTATCAAAATACAAAATGGTTCATAATATTTTTCCAAAATGAGTAATTTAAAAACGTACAAGCTATTTCACCCATTTTTACGCACGAGTGTGTAATTATTTGTAAAATTTATTTTATTTATCACACGAGCAATTTCTGGGTTTAGTCAGCACTCAGCACGAGCCTACGAAATATTGCATTAGAAATTATACAGAACGTACGCACATATTCCTGGAAATAAGTATCTGTCTTGTGTTAATAAATACGAAAACGTATTTACACTGACTGCTCGACTGTCACTAGTAAAATAATAAAATTGTTTTCTTATTGTTAGTACTGAAAGCCAGGTTTCATGTTTCATTCCTTATTGTCTTTAATTTTCCACACTTGAAGAAAAATACGAATCTTTCCTGAGTACTGACACCACTGTTGCGATTGCTCTCCGACTTCACCAGTTCTCATGGTCATGACTCAGGCTTGCAGTTTTCATGAACAATAAACTACTTATTTCTCACGCTAAACAGCTAATGAATCGGTCTACTGCTCGCGCACATGAACCTGGCAGGAATTTTCCCATCCAAATCACCACGTGAATCAGATTCGGCATGCAAGATGCAAGCTCCTAATGACAATTTATAATTAAAATTTTTGAGAGAAGATTTTTCACTCGTTCCGCGTGAAAAAACATTACATGAATTCAATCAAGCCAAGGTGACTCTAAAGGGTGCTAAACGATATGACAAAATTATAGTTATTTCCGGACACCTCACACGTAACATTTCTGCATTTCCAATGAACAAAAATTAAAATCGGCTTGGTTGGCTTAGGCTTAAGTGACTTCATCACGAATAGAATAATATATGAAAAACAAAAACTCACCGTGACCGTGAATAGGAACGGCAACCCCTGAAAATTCCTTATCACTCCTTATGTTCTCCATTTCTAGCGTTGTTGGTGTTGGTGGTCCGTGTGAAATACCGTTCGGTGTTTGATTTTGATTCAAATCGTTTGACTTCTCAAAAAACTTTCTCTTGGAAGGAGATCTAATGAACTGAAATCCTCTGGACTCAACTAATTCTGCAACTGTTTCTCCAATTGATTCACGATTTATTGTCTCTTCGTTTAAGTCCATGAGAAGAGAAGGAGTACAAAATATTATATTATGTAATTACTGTATTTAACTGAGTCCAGCCTTTGTCTATTACTTGAATTAAACTGAAACTAAAACTTCACTTTTTTGTCAAGTTCGTTGAGTGTAAAAAAAAATGATTATTAAGAACCCTTGAACCCAAATTCTACTATTTTATCATAATCACCACCACTGCTCACGCTTTAACCATCCATCCAGGAAACAGAGCAATTGTCAATTCCATTCCCATGTCCAAAATTCACTTTTATTTGCTCTTGCTATACATCGATGAACTCAATTGCACCATATCATAAATATGCACATGGGGGACAAAACTAATACTTCACTGTCATACTCGTACATATATCTCCTTGTGCAATAAATTTTTATTATCAGAGCAAGGCAAAAATTCAACAACTGATTTTAGATAAGCACTGATGAAACTTTGGACCATTTGTGATTTTTGTACTTTAACTTTTAGCATGGGTGATGATGACGATTGGGAGGGACGAAAAAATTGTTTCCTGATTTTCTTTGCTTACTTAACAAACTCCCCCACGTCGCAGTTACCTACATAGATAGTTTTTTTCCAACAATTTTTTGGACGACTGGACTTTCCTCATTAACCTCCAAAGCATGTGGTGTGTCCAGGCCAAAATACAAGAAACAATGAATGACTATTGTATAACAATTAAACACAGGATGACAGTTAATTCAGGAATAGTTGTCATGCCTTTTGCCTTTTAGAAATTGAGAGGATCGAGAGTAACGAGCACTTGCCGAATGCTTCCTCTCCAGAACCACTTTTCATGGACTGTTTTAATTTTTGTTCATTGACTCAACAAAGCAAAGTTTGCGTGCGATAAGTCTCATTAAACACCAGTCCAGTCAAGTCAGGTCTAAATTATTATTATTCATTCTCATTTAATAAATGATCATTTGTGAGCGTGTGAGCTCGTTTAACAAAAAAACTGACTCGAAACTGAAATTAAAAAAATGCAAATAGGCGTAACTTTGGTTATTTTTCTGACCCAAGGTTTGAAAATATTATATGATTAAATTAAACATTAGACAAGAACGAGGAATGCCACGGGTTAGGCAACGACTGTCAGTCACTGTGTTCTTCTAGTGTACCTACCAAACTGTTTAAATGTATTTTGATTGTTTTAATCCACTCACATCTTAAGTTACGGGCGATGTGATGTACAGGCCACACAGTGATCCACAGATTTGCACGTCAAGTCAAGCTACAGTTCAGATGATTAGTTTTTGTTTGGATGGACCAATTTTATACTGCGAAATGTAATATCAATACAATATCACCTGCAAATACAAAATGATCCTAACATCACCGCATTTCGTTCAGCGAACCCGGTTGCCCCAGACCGGTTTTTCAGTCAGTTCTTGCTGACATTCTGTACTTTGCCTAGCATCTTAACATAAGATAGTACAAGCAAGCTGGTTAGTCCACTCTTATTGTTAGCCAAACCATATTAAAGTTTCTCAGATCGACCAGGCATAATTGCATCCCAAACATGTGTCGTACATGTCACAGTAGTTTTATACTACGAGCTATTCAGGCTGTGGAAGATGAAAAATATGAATCCTGGAAATTCTGAATAAATGCCAAAAAATCACTTCAAAAATATTTTGAATTGGAAGAGCGAAGGTCTCGCTGGTACTTAAAATGCCTAATATTGTGATGTATGGCCTACAACATACAAAAATTGTATTTTTTCGGACCGATGCGATGGTCCACAGTTGAACAAAAAGTGGTTTTGAGAGTAAACTTCTGTAAATATTTAAGAGAGTCAAATACCTTCTTTTCATCTTCTTGCTCTTGCATGCCTCATGTACAAGCACATGTGTGTGTAGTGGCATTGGGAAAAAATTGCAGGAAGAAACAATACATAATTCATGCATGCGCATTCGTCGATTGTTTAATAAATCCGGTTTATCTTGTTCTCCATCAGATCGTACAAAAACAACAGAGACTTTATGACTTCGTTTCTTATGTACATATGGAATATTTAATTTTTTGATATAAAAATGATTGCATGGGCGGGAATTGGGTTGGAAGCTAAGGAAGACTGGACATGAGAAAAAAGGTTGACTTGGAATCACTCGAGTGAAACAAAAACTGTGGCTGGATAAATGGCTGGAGAGAATTTTAATTAAGTGAGTTACTACTAAACTTGTTTTTGTATGAAAATCATACACATTCTCATTTTTTCCATCCTCGTTAGGTATTTCATCTTTGTTTCCTTCAGCCGTAAAAGAATGGGAATTTAATGACACGCTTCATGGTTTCAGAAATTCATTAATAACGAAGTATATTAAATTATTCCTTTTAGAAAATAATAAAATAAAATATGAATCAATTATATAACATGCAAAATCATAGTTATCCAACCAATCAATAAAAAGTACTAAAACCAGAAATTACACAGATTAATATAAAAAAATGTGCGCAAAAAGTGTGCTTAATCATCTGAACACGGAGTTTTCCTTTAGTTCCATATACTTGCACATTAATCAAGCCTTCCGCCTTCCATTAGAATTTAACTTAAGGCGTATTTTATCCTGAATACAGATTTCACGTGTATTAATTAGTTACTGTCATTTTTCACCTAAGGCTAGATTCATAAATTAAGTCGAACAAAAACGTAAGTTGAAGATTTTTCTTTGGCAAAATAAAAAAGACAGAGAACTTGAAAAAGTGAATGATAATTTTCAACTTGTCATGCAAAATAAAAAAGAGTTTTTAGTGTATCGAGTTTTTTAGCATTAACTTTTGAGTCTGATTTTATTCTACCTCATTATGATACTTTATAGACTAAAATTGGGTAAATTATGCCTAATTCATTCATTTTATTAGGCTCACTGACTCCTTTATTGTGGCACTCACTCGTTCAAGGCTGAAAAATTTGGCACGTCATAAATGCGTTACGGAATTCTTTGTCCAAAGAAACTGTGATCGAGTAGGTCCAGTTAAATAGATAAAGAAATCCAGATAAACCATTTTTATTGCAGGAAAAAACACTAGTACAGATTTTACAGCCGGACAACAACCACTTGAATTCATAAGATGGTCTTACATTCTAATTCCAATCATTCATTCCTGCAACAATATTTTAGAAAGAAGAGTTATCATTGACTTGCATTATTGGTCCACTGAAGCTTCTGCCCAAATAGTGCAAATCCCTGCACGGACCTAAGCTTCAGTGGACAGTAGGGTCGTAAAAAATCACAAATAAATATATGCCGGGGTGAAATCGTGAAAATTAAATATTGAGACTAGTTTTTGTCCTCCGTGTCGAATTCTCCTCGAGCATCAAATTTTGATAGAACTCAATTTCCTTCGTACAAAGAAACACATTATGAAATATTCGTCTTTAAAAGGCGAAGCTGGAGAGCCATTTCATCCAAATAAAAATATGTAGGAATATACATGAAGGCCCGGAGAGCTCTGTTGGTTGGGCATCAGGCTTTTAACCTGACCGTCCGGGGTTCGAATCCCCGTCCGGGTGAGTTTTTTGTGATGATTCAAAATTGAAATTCTTTCAGGATACATCAAAAGTGTTGCCAGAGATATGGCATTCTTCTTACACTATAGAACTAGATAGGCTGAAAGCAGATTTTCCGGTTCGAAAATTGAAA
>JAQIXO010000396.1:0-21296 GCA_034700305.1 Protaphorura armata
GGTCTCCAATATAACGCGGGTCTTGAGGCGCCGAGTTTAAATACAACACCCGCGTACTATTAGAATAAATACGGTACCCTGTTAGCTGGATCCGCCGCAAGATGAATTCACCTAATAACTTTTCCACCAATTATTTCTTGTAGTCTGAGCACCAGAAGATACTTTCTCCTTGTAAGACTTTTTCTTGGAGTTTCTCAAATAAAAATAAGAAAATACAGGTAAAGGTTAAAAGTGTTTCACCTTCAGCTCTTTTTACTTTCTCCGAATTTGTGAGCTCTGAGCACACATAACGTATTAAGTTTTCATCTTTGTTCTGTTTGAACTTAACTTCTTCAACCGCATACAAATACAAAGAATATAAACTTTTCTTTTGATCATCAAATTCTCAGAAAATAAGACAAGGCGAAGTCCTCATGCCGTGCATAGCACAAGATCATTACTTTTCAATTCATTTGTAATCTCGAGGATGGCTCGACGGTTTCTTCTCTGTAATTTCATTAATTTTAAATTGCAATGCATGCAGTCACGCAGTCCGTATGCATAACCTTGATTTTCTAAGGTACAAAAAAATTTCATTTCTACAAAAATATTCAGGATAGCACAGTTTTGTCTCTTTTGTTACATACAAAGGCAATTTCGAATTCAACAGGTATCCGAGAAAATTCTCCGCTCTGCTGTGCCTGGATGTATTTCATTTCACTGAATTATTAATGTGTCGACTGCAGGCAGTCCACTCTCTTCGCATCCGTACTACGCTGAAATGTGAGAGCATTATAAAAAATTCATAATATCAACTATGTTGACTTTGAGACACTAACCTGTGGCGAAATTGTGAATTTCGTCTGAACAATGTTTATTGTTAACGCTAATTCACCCTCAGTCAAATTCACAGCCTTTTGCATACTTTGTATGCAAAGTGTGTTCTATTAAATAAATTAGTTGAAGAGATTTATTTTGTAAACAGTGAAGACTCGATCTGTTTCTCCGGCTGTGTGAGGCTTTCAGGATGAGAAAATATGTTAAATATTCATGAGATGAAAATTTGACAGAGCCAACCAAACATATCTGTGTAGGATGAGCAGAGCATAATTTGCATAGTGCAAGAGAGAAAAAATCAAGTAGAATAAACGGAAGTCGATTTTTATAATTAAATAAATGTAAACAAACTCACTCCTATAATTTATTCTAAAAATAAATCGATTATTAGTTTTGGTTCAAATATATGTCCCAGTCTCCCAGTGACAGACAAAAAGTGTCGACAGTTTGGTTTTGGCCTAGTAAATTGGGCCAAGCTAACATTATCAACTGGTGGCTCAGACGAGGTTGTTGCGAACGACTAAGGGGTACCTTTTCAGATCCTTCAAAAATTTGACATCTCCCTCACGCAAAAAGTTACGGATATTTCATTATCATGTCAAATTCAAATGTGTCATTCAACCTGACAGTCAGAATATCTTTGAGCCACCCGGCCAGCCGGAAATACGCACCCTGTTTTTTTCACATTCAGCGAGTTTCAATAGAACTAATTCTTTTATCATTTTCAAAGGATCAGAGGAATAAATTCCCAATTTACTGGACCAAAAGACAAACATGGACACCCACTGGGCTTGACGATTTATTTATTTACTGTGATTTTCACTAGACCCACCCGTCCATATATGCATGCACATGCCAAGAACGTGCCTCCCGATAATCTATGTTATAAATGTCGAAAGCATCCACTACTAGATGGGATTTTGACTATTTTTGTCGAATTACTTTTTGATTGAGTCTGGAAATCGTTGAACGGTATTTTCAATTCGGATATTAAGAAATACAGTTAGTAAGATCGGTGGTTGTATAGTTGGTTTTCGCTTTCATACACGTACCATACGCCTACTTCCGACACCGTACGCAACGTTCGCAATTACGTACGATGACATTCTTGTTTATAAATTTAGGAAAGTTGAAGGGAAGCAGTTTGGACAAAGTTTCTGGCTTTCGGAAAATATCCATATGGTTGAATCACCATGTTTAAATTAATTCTTGGAAAGTCTCTATTCAAAAACTTCACTTCAGTAATTTTAAACCACATATTCCCAGAATCTTAACTTTGAACGCTTTAGTTTAATCTGTTTTCTCTCCACTTTATTAACCTATGAACGCAGTCCTGTAAGAGGCTTGTCTGTCTGTCCGTCCGTCTTGTCGGTGTTCCACTTCAAAATCACCAAACCAACATAATACGCAGCAAAAAAAGAACAGTAATTGATCTGTGCTACCTCTTCTAACATTTAGCTGCCCATCCAAAATTATTTGAAACTATCTTAAGACAATAACGCTAAAGCATTTTGAATATTGTTCCGCTTTTATACATGAATTTCCAAAGGCTTTCACCCAGTCGTGACTGTTTATTTGTAAGAAAACTATGTTATCAGTTTTGAGGGAAATTGGGAGTGCAAAAATAACACCTCGCAAACTTTTTAGGGTAACGTCAAAAGGAGAAAATTCATCCATGTACATTACTTAAAATTCTAAAACTTTCAATTTAAAAAATAAATTGAGTCTCAATCAGATTTAGATATACATAAATAAATTCAATATGACGATTTATAGACAATAACATTTAATTAACGAAAATATAATTATAAAACGCCTCAGTGAGATTCCTGTGCCGCTAAATAAATAAATTTTCAGTTATAAATGTGTCGATAAATAAACAGTTCATCCTTCAGCAACACGAGGGATACCTACTACTACTACTAGGGTAAACACTACAAAATTGATTTGTAAATCCCTAGGCCCAATGAGAAGCGATAATATACTCAAGATTTACCCAAAAACTATGGAAAATATTTCTTATTGAAAAAATGACACATGATTTATGAGTGCGGAAACGAGAAGTACATATAATTTTCTTAAGCTCGTGTGTACACATTTGTCACCCACCCTGCAGAAAACACGACACAACATCATTTGCTCACTCTGAAATAAGAAAAAGCCATTAAGTGAGTGGTAATAGCTTTTAACTATAGAGAGTGTCAGTCAGTCCTTCACATTTCAACGACGCCCGGAGAAAACATGCCATGTGAAACCTGCATGCAAATATGGAATGCATTTTATTGTGCTATGTGCATTTACATCAATCCATTTACTCAGGTAACAATTTCTAGCTCTAGTTCTAAGACTCAACCCCCGCTCTACTGAATTGCTTGCTTTCTAGGTTATTAACTATTTTTTGACGTTTGAGTGAACTTGTAGCTGCTTGACTGAACAAATTATTAATTCTTTCATACTTTCAAAATGACAAGGAAAATTTCTGAGGTGTCTACCACGTATACTACCTCAACCTTAAAGTTCTCATACCTTACGTAAATTAATGTGTATATTTTGTTAACCATGCCAGATCATCCCTTGTCAAGTAAAACGTACGTACTATACTATGGAGAAACATTTATAGTGTGTGAATGTGAAAATGTACGGAATGGGAATCCGAATGCGAATTTGTGATTCCACTGCACTGTAGTCACAACTTTTGATTGGCGCATGGCGTGAGGAATGTTCATTTGTGAAGAGTACTGTAAGCAATCCACTTAGCCCAGACTCCCCACTGGGAATCACAGGAATACGAATACGACTGCGGCAGATTGACAGACAAGGAAAATAATATTACATTCATTCTACATGTATACGTAATGTAATGTAATGTAATGTACGCGTGACCCTGAAATAATTTAATTCAGGAAAAGTATTCGGAGAAAATCTGAAAGGATTTTCATGGAACTAGCGTCTAGATTTAATTCAATCCGTCTATCCGTACTTAGTTCGTGTACGTGTGGGCGCATGATGAAGTGAAAGTATGTACGATACGACAGGCTCATGCGGTGCAATGCAGTGCGGTGCGGTGTTCTAAAGCAATCTAACGAAAATCTCATACACGAATAATGCTCTGTTTTCCTTAACAACGCGTATCCGCATCCGCAATTTTCATCCGTCTCGACGACGTAATACTAAGATTTTCTTATCCGACCGACAAACTTTTCATATCCTGTCTGATTCCCTTGTACTTTTACATGGATATCAAAAGCCAGGGTTTCTTTATGTTGTACTATTTTGGGTCTGAAATTAGCCTTGATTTCATTATAGTTCATCTCATATATGTACCTTGTCCATAGAGTAGCAAAAATTCGATTTATTATAATGAATGTTTAGAATGCATCCACACGAGTGTACAGTGTACGTACGCGTCCTGCTAGAAAGATTCTAAGAAATCTTCTAAAAATAATAACTTTACATAATATGGTCTATCATTGTTTTTGTTTGTATGAATTTTGTGACAAAATTAAAATAGATTAGCATTAAATAATATACGCAGTGCTGTATGGCGGGCATAGTCAAACAACAACAATAACGTTAACTCGTATTTTGCATCAAGAGTGGACTGTTATAAACACAAATTTAGAAAATACGACGGCCAGCCTAGTCGGCCATGACCCCTGACTGCTACAGCCTATTATACTCAGATTGCTAGACAAACTTTTGGTTAACTAGTATATTTCACCTACAATTTTAAATTGTATTCGGTGGATAGGTTTGTAGCATTAAATAAACCCATTTATCATTCATGAGCAACATTTGCCCGATGCAAAGAACCCAATCTCTATGTTTAATAGGCGGAGCTAGTTAATCATACCATGTCATGCCATATGTGTACCTACCGCTAGTACGAATTAATGTGCGTATACGTAATGTATACCTGTGTAATTGATTTAAAATGGTTACTTAATGCAGACCTAAATCTACAACACTTGGGGGGTTTCCATTCCCAAAGAGTGAAAGCAAGGAGGAAAATCTGTTTCTAGAGAAGTCTGGTTTCATTTGTTAATTGGCTAACAAGAAGTCCAGACACAGAGTGCGGGCGGGTACCTAAGTGTACTGTACAATTCAATGTCACGTGAACGGGGTGGTTCATAAATGCACAGCCTAATAGTCTAGACAATGTTGAAATGTACATTTTTTTGCATATCAATTCAAAATTCAATTGTACATACACATCAGCTCACTTATGAAAAATTAATTTTATTTATGTACATTTTTGAGTCTGACTCGAAAAGTCACTCAAAGATTTGATAAAGTGTCATGAAATGATTTTAAAAAATGACAGTCGGAGGGGTTTTGTGATGTTGAGGTTATTTTCAGAATAAGGACTACGTTATGTTACATCCAAATTTATGAGCTACCCTGTACATATACTTTCTTCAAACCTGCATTTGCCGATCGCGCACAGGACGTACATATAGACATACAGGTACGTCTTCATTTAAGTGCTTGTGCTTGCTTGCTGGGTTTGTCTGTTGACCACAGCTGGTAAATTGGAAAGTGCCGTGAGCTTTGTAGGCAAGTGGTTACGGTGACGGTTACATTACAAGAGGTTAGTTCAATTGAATGGTGAAGGTTAGGAGAAATGTCAGGCAGGGTAAACTGTGGTGTCCGCCACTTTGCGTGTGCATATGCTGTGCCGTGCTTTGCAGTGCGGACAGTTTCAAGAACTTTTCTTCTCCAGCTTTCACTTCTCGGAAGTCTGCGAACAAGGAACAACACAAACATTCACTCACGAGTCACTATTTCTCTCGTTACAAAAATTTCTCCAGTCACTCACATTCACATCTCTGTCATAGTTTCGGCTCAACATTTATTTTAATTGCATATGTGATCTGACTGTCGAATAGGAACAAAAGTACCACGTACGTACGTGCACAAAAACTTTTTTGTGTACTTTTGCGGTTGCTGTCACAATTCAAGTACAGTAAAAGCACAAGGTGAAAACTGTCGCTGGAAAAGAAAATTCCTCGGTTTCACCATTCAATCGTTAAACCTGCCTGCACAAACAGAAGACCCACCTGTTGTTGATTTTTTTTCTGCGTAAATGTAAAATAGAATACAAAAAAGTCATACTGTTTAGAATTAACTTTCTTCTCCCTAAAAATTCAGGAATGAAATGTCATGTCCAAAAATATAAAGTGATGTTGATCTGAAACCGCCCGTGGTGAACATAAGAAAAGTTGAGAAAGAAAAACAAGAGACATGCAGTTGCAATTCTATTTCTAAATTATTTTTCTCGATTATTATTCCCGATTTTGGTATATTTCTTTCTTTGTTGATTGTGGTGAATTTTGATTTAATTTGTATTACTATGTATGTTCAGCGTGTTCAATTAAGTTCAATAAAAAGTAATACAGGTAGTAACATCTTGTTACCTTCACAAGTGTCATATTTTATAGCCAAACTTAACTTACTTATCCAAATTCGTGTCGTGTATAAATGTATTTCCCACTGATCGCATATTGTTTATGATTATTTACACACTTACACCTCAGCACTCAAATTATTTGCTCTGCAGGTCTGCAGATGAGAATGATGTGACACACCTGAACCTCTCCGCCACCCGTGCAGAAAAATAAATACACAGAAAAGTAGATTACTCTGTAGGTTGAATTATTTCGTGATCAATATACTTCCAGTTAAATTAAAATATTCGTATGTCTGTCGGGTGCACTGACTCTAATTAATTTCATTTATATACAAAATCCATGAGGAGTAAATAAAAACAAAAAAAGGAAGGAACCATTTACAGTTTACACCACACGTATGTATAAATGAATGCAATGATACTGTTCGTTGAACTTGAAATATTCCAGAAACTTATCAAGTGCACGCTCGCGGCATGGATTGAAACCATTAAAACTTCAAAAAGTAAAAAAGAAAACTCAACTTTGTACAAGTCAAAGTCAAAATGTTTACAGAGCTGAAGAATGAAAAGTCAAAAAGTACATGCACTGAACTGCAGACACAGACATTATTATTTAATTATAGTTCCCTTGACACGGCTGGCCGCGGGGTTTCCTTGAAAATTGGGATCAATGATCCCTGGACTAAAAATCCTCAATGTTTTCTTTGAAAGAAAAATAGACTTTGATACTGCAGAGCATATTCTCTGACAAAATACAAGAAAAGTCAACAAAAAAAGGGTACGGGGTGATACCGACCACGCACAGGCTGGCAAGACGAATTCACCTAATAACTTTTCCACCAATTATTTCTTGAAGTCAAAGGAAATAAAAAAAGATACTCCTTTCTTGGAGTTTCTCAAATAAAAATAAGGAAAGACAGGTAAAGGTTAAAAGTGCTTCACCTTAAGATCTCCTTGGTTTCTCCGAATTTGTGAGCACTGAGCACACGTAAGGACAAGTTTTCATCTTTTGTTCTTTTTCGAGTTAATATTAAGTTTTCTCAACTGCATACAAATACAAGGAATATAAACTTTGCTTTTGATCATCAAATTCCAAGAAAATAACACAAGGCGAAAGTCCGCGTCCGTTGGCAGAGCACAAGATCATTATTTTTCAATTCATTAATTCATTTGTATCTCAAGGACGACTCAACGGTTTCTTCTCTGTAATTTCATTAATTTTAAATTGCAATGCATGCAGTCACACAGTCCGTATGCATAACCTTGACTTTCTAAGGTACAAAAAATTTCATTTCTACAAAAATATTGAGGACAGCACAGTTTTCTCTCTTTTGTTACAGATCAAAGGGAATTTCGGATTCAACAGGTATCCGAGAAAACTTCTCTGCTCTGCAGTGTATATTTCATTTCACTGAATTATTAATGGACCAACTGTCGACTCGCTTCGCATTCACGCATTCTCCAATATGTGAGAGCACGAACAATATTAAAAATTCATAATATCAACCAAGTTGAATTTGAGACACTAACCCGTGGCGAAATTGTGAATTCTATCTGAACAATGTTTATTGTTAACGCTAATTCAATCTCGTCAGTTAAATTCACTGCCCTTTGTATGCAGAGTGTGTTCTATTAAATAAATTAGTTGAAGAGATTTATTGTATAAACTATAAACAGTGAAGACTCGATCTGTTTCTCCGGCCCGCACCCATGCGGCTTTCAGGATAAGAAAGCATGTTTCATGAGGTGAAAATTTGACACAGCCAAGCCAGCCGAACATATCTGTGTAAGATGAGCAGAGCATAATTTGCATAGTTGCAAGAGAGAAAAAACAGTAGATAAACGGGAGTCGATTCTTATAATTAAATAAATGTAAACAAACTCACTCCTATAATTTATTCTAAAAATAAATCGATTATTAGTTTAGTTTTGGTGTGCAATCAAATATTCTGAATGTTTTCAAAACAAGTGACAGAACAGTGTGCGTCTGATATGTTTGAGAAGTATTTTGGGACATGGACAAAGGCTTGACATGACGGTTCGGTTGAGTAGAGTGGGAGACTAAATTCTGAAAACATGTTATTTGCGCTAGCCATAAGCCAAGTGTCTTGTTTTCGTCCATCCGTGCAGTCAACCGACCACATAAATTCTTCTTGAAATCAATCTTGTTGAGATGGATCAATGGGTTTTTCTTGTTATCATTTTCCTCTTGTTCTTTCAACACATACGCCATCATGATAAATCGATTTCTCTCTTGATACTGCTGAGACGTTGCGTCCCAGTGACAGACAAAATGTGTGGACAGTTTGGTTTTGGCCTAGTAAATTGGGCCAACCTAACATTATCAAAGGGTGGCTCGAACGAGGATGTTGAGGTACCTTTTCAGAACCATCAGAAATTTGACATCTCCTTCACGCAAAAAAATAGCGGATATTTCACAGCCATGTCAAATCCAAATATGAAAATGAAAGATTTAACCTGACGGTCTGAATTTCTGAATATCTTTGTCTTGCGCCACCCGGCCAGCCGGAAATCCGCACCCTTTTTTTACATTCAGCGAGTTTCAATAGAACTAATTCTTTTATCATTTTCAAAGGATCAGAAGAATAAATTCCCAAAGAATTTACTGGACCAAAAAACAAACATGGTCACCCACTGGGCTTGGCAAATTTTTTGTTTACTTTGATTTTCAGTACACTCACCCGTCCATAAGCACGTACGTATAAGAACGTCACCTCCTGATATTTCTGTGGTATCAATTTAGAATTCAATTCAAGAAATGTAAGCATGCACGGGATTTCGGCTATTTTCGTCGTATTCCTTTTTGATTGAGCCTGGAAGTCGTTGAATGAAATTGTTATTCCGAAAATTATACACATTTGCTAACAGGTATTCTGGAAACGATGCTACTAAAGTACAAGCCCACTTACAACACAATGCGTGACCTTTGCAGGTACGTACGACGAAATTCTTGTTTAAAAATTTAAGAAAATGTAAGAGAAACAATTTGGAGAAATTTTCTGACTTTCGGAAAATATCCATATAGTTGAATCACCATGCAGTTTAATTTAATTCCTGGAAAATTCCATTCAAAAACTTCATTTCAGTAATTTTAAACCACATATTCCCAGAATCTCTTAACTTTGAACGCTTTAATTTAATCAGCTTTCTCCCCACTTTATTAACTCGTGCGTGAGCGCAGTCCTGTAAAAGGCTTATGAATTCTAAATGTTCCGCTTTAATAAACGTATTTCCACGGGCTTTCGCCCAGTATTGACAGTTATTTGTAAGAAAACTATTTTATTAGCTTTAAGGGAAATTGGGAGTGCAAAATAACACCTCGCATACTTGCCGTTCTATGTCAGTTGAAAGTATCTAGCCAATTATTTTAAGACGGCCCAGTTTTAAGGTAACGTCAAAATGAGAAAATTGTCAGTCCATGGACATCTACCTAAAATTCTTAAACTTTCAAGTTAAAAAATAAATAAATAGAGTCTCAGATTTAAATGTACATAAATAAATACATTCAATGCGCCAATTTTTTTTTTTTAAAAAAATCAATCTTATTAACGAAAACGAAAAGATAATTATAATACGTCTCAGATTCCTACGCCACCAGATAATTAAATTTTCAGTTATAAATATGTTTAAAAGAATGAGCAGTTTGGTATGCGCTGATTTTGATTTTTTGATTTCTTTATTAAAGTGTCGTCCAAAGCATCCACGTATACAAGTACACTTAATTTAATTTCCTCTCGGGGGAGAGCAGGTCCGAAGAATTGAAACCTAGCACATCGAGTGTGATCTGTACACCTGTACCGCTCCGCTACATTAGACCTGTTTTTCCTACTACTAGAGTAAATACTACAAAATTGATTTGTAAATCCCTAGGCCAAGTGAGAAGCAATAAGAGTAATACACTCAAAATGTATCCAAAAATCGTGAGAAATATTTCTTGAAAATATGACACATGTATGATTTATGAGTGCGGAAACAAGAACTATAATTTTCTTAAGCACTAGTGCTATACATATTTGTCACCCACGCTCCAGAAAACACGACACAACATCATTCGCTCACTCCGAAATAAGAAAAAGTCATTAAGTGAGTGGTAATAGCTTTTAACTAGAGTGTCAGTCAGTCCTTCACATTTCAAGGGCGCCAGGAGAAAACATGTCATGTGAAGCATGCATGCAAATATTCCATGCATTTTATTGTGCTATGTGCATTTACATCAATCCATTACTCAGGTAACAATTTCTAGCTCTAGTTCTGCCCTAAGACTCAAGACTCAACCCCCGCTCTACTGAATTGCTTGCTTTCTAGGTTATTAAATATTTTTTGACGTTTGAGTGAACTTGTAGCTGTTTGACTGAACAAATCATTAATTCTTTCATGCTTTCAAAATAACAAGGGAAATCTCTGAGGTGTCTACAACGTACTACCTCAACCTCAAGGTTCTCATACCGTACGTACACTAATGTCAATTAAATTTATGTGTGTACTATTTTTTTTAACCATTCCGGATCATCCCTTGTCAAATAATACATGTGCACTATACTATGAAGAAACATTTAGAGTGTGTGAATGTGAAAATGTACGGAATGGGAATCCGAATGCGAATTTGTGATTGCACTGTACTGTAGTCACACCTTTTGATTGACACATGGCGCGGCATATTGACAGACAAGAAAAATAATATACATTCATTCTACATGTACGTAATGTAATGTAATGTACGCGTGACCCTGAAATAATTTAATCCAGAAAATGTATTCGGAGAAATTCTGAAAGGATTTTCATGGAACTCGCATTTAGATTTAATTCAATCCGTCTATCAGTACTTTAGTTCGTGTGGGGGCATGATGAAGTGAAAGTACGTACGTACGACATGGGGTGCGGTGTTCTAAAGCAATCTAACGAAAATCTCATACATGAATAATGCTCAGTTTCCCTAACAACGCGTATCCGCATCCGCAATTCGCATCCGTCTCGACGGAATTCTAAGATTTTCTTATCCGACCGACAAACTTTTTATATCCGGTCTGATTCCCTTGTAGTCCTTGTACACGGAAATCAAAAGCCGTGGGATCTTTTATGTACTATTTTGGTTCCGAAATTACCCTTGATTTCCTTATAGTTCATCTCATGTATGAACCTTGTCCATAGAGTCGCAAAGATTCGATTTATTAAAATGAATATTTAGAATGCAACCACACTCGCGTAGAATCTAAAAAATATTTCAAAAATAATAACTTTACATATATACAATATAGTTTATCCTTGTTTTTGTTTGTATGAATTTTGTGACAAAATTAAAATAAATTAGCATTAAATAATATACGCCGTTTGGCGGGCGTAGTAGAACAACAATGACAATATTAACTCGTATTTTCCATAAAGAGTGGACTACTCAACACAAATTGAGAAAATTCGACGGTCGGGGAAGGCCCCTAACTTTTATAGTATCTTTTAACAATACTATCTTCAACAATACTTGTGATTAACTGGTGAATTATACAATTTTAAGTTGTATTCGGTGGATAGGTTTGTAGTATGAAATATACCCATTCATCATTCATAAGCAACATTTGCCTTATGCAAAGAACCCAATCTCTATGTTGAATAGGCGGAGCTAGTTAATCTTGTCATGATGTACGGGTACCGCAAATGGTTACTTAATACATAGACCTAAATCTACAACACTTGCGGGGCCACCATTTCCTAAGAGTGAAAGCAAGGAGGAAAATCTGTTCCAAGAGAAGTCTGGTTTAATTTGTAAATTGGCTAACAAGAAGTTCAGACTCCAGATGCGGCGTGCGGGCGGGTACCTATGTGTGCTATACAATGCAATGTCAAGCAAACGGGGTGGTTCATAAATGCACAGCCTAATAGTCTAAACCTTGGAGTATTTAATATATAGGGCTCTCGCCTGTTAATTGCCCTGTTAATTGAATAATCTAAGGTCTGAGGATGTTGAAATGTACATTTCTTTGTAATATCATCAATTCAATTGTACATACACATCAGTTCAATTATGACGAATCAATTTCATTCACATTTTTGTGACTGACTCGAAAAGTCACTCAAAGATTTGAAAAAGTGTCATGAAATGATTTTTAAAAATTGACAGCTTTTGGTTTGTGCGTTTATGAGGTGTAGGATATTCGATCCTTTTTCAGAATAAGGACTACATTACGTTACATCCAAATTTATGAGCCGCCCTGTACATACTTTCTGCATACCTACAGAGAGGGAAATCACTAATTTATTAATGATCACTGATCACTGCCATTCAACAATGGTAGCCTTGCGACTCAAGACCTTGAGTATACAAATGTCAAAATAATTTGGAAAGATATTTGTGGTGTCATAATTAGGTAAAAGGGTAATTCACAAGAAATCAAAATAATTAAGAACTATATAGCACTGACTCATTTGCCGATCGCGTACATGTAGACATACAGGTACGTAACAATAGTACATAACATTTAAGTGCTTGTGCTTGTTTGATAGGTTTGTCTGTTGACCACAGCTTGTAAATTGGAAAGTGCCATGAGCTTTGCAGGTGGTTACGGTAGGTGACGATTACTTAAGGTTAGTTCAATTGAATGGTAAAGGTTAGGAGAAAAGTCAGGCACTGGCACAGGGCAGCCAGGATAAACTTTATCCGCCACATCCGTGCGGAGAAAGTTCCAAAAACTTTTCTTCTCCAGCTTTCACTTCTCAGAGGTCTGGCGAGCAACACACGCACACTCACGAGTCACTCTTTCTCCCGTTACAAAATTTTATCCAGTCACTCACATTCACATCTCTGTCATAGTCTCGGCTCAACATTTATTTTAATTGCATCTGTGATCTAAAAACTCTTTTGTGTACTTTTGCGGTTGCTGTCACAATTCAAGTACAGTAAAAGTACAAGGTGAAAACAGTCATTGATAAAAAAAAGTTTCTCGGTTTCACCATTCAATCTTTAAATCTGCCTGCACCAAGAGAAGACCCACCTGTTGTTGATTTTTTTCTGCGTAAATGTAAAATAGAATACAAAAAAGTCATGCTGTTTAGAATTAACTCTTTTCTCCCTAAAAATTCAGGAATAAAATGTGATTTCCAAAAATATAAAGTGATGTTGATCTGCAACCCTCCGTGATGAACAGAAGAAACGTTGAGAAAGAACAACAGGAGAGAGTTGCAATTCTATTTCTGAATTATTTTTCTCGGTTATTATCCCCGATTTTGGTAGGTATATTTCTTTCATTGTTGATTGTGGTGAATTTGATTTTATTTGTATTATGTATGTTCAGCGTCTTCAATTAAGTTCAATAAAAAGTAATACGAGGTATTAACATCTTATTACTTTCAAAAGTGTCATATTTTGTAGCCAACCTTAACTAAGTTCTCCGAATTCATGTCGCATATTAATGTATGTCCCACTGATCACATTATTTATGATTAATTACACTTACACCTCAGCGCTCAAATTATTTGCTCTGAAGGTCTGCGGATGAGAATGATGTGATGTGACCCACCGCACCGCCACCCGTGCAGAAAAATAAATACACAGAAAAGTATATTTCTCTGCAGGTTCTCTCTTCAGTACTTGGTGTATTTCCAGATAAATTAAAAATATTCGTATGTCTGTCGGGTGTACTGACTAATTAATTTCACTTATATATTAAATCCATAACGAATAAATAAAAAACACCACGTAACATTTACATTACACCACACACACATAAGATTCAGTATATTGAACTCCCACGTGCCGGTGCCCTTATGATTGTTAAGCAAAGTTTTCCTGACGATAAATTGTTTGGAAGAAAAATCCTAGTATTGCAGTTACAATGTATTTTGTTCATTGAACTTGAAACATTTCAGAAACTTAACAAGTGCACGGGCATTCATTCGGGCATGACATTACGGGGTTGAAACGATTAAAACTTGAATAAAGTAATAATAAAATAAACTTTACTTCGTAACAAGTCAACGCCAATGTCCAAATGTCTAGAGATTTGAAGAACGAAAAGTCAAAAAGTACATGCACTGCACTGCAGTCATAGACATATTATTTAATTATAGTTCCCTTGACACGGCCAGCCGCGGGGTTTCCTTGAAAGTTGGGATCAATTTTCCCTGGACTAAAAATCCTCAATGTGTTCTTTTGAAAGAAAAATAGACTCTGATACTGCAGATCGGATTCTCTGAGAAAATACAAGAAAAGTCAACAAAAAAAGAGGGTACAGGTACAGGATGATACCGCGCGACCACGCACAGGCCTATGGCAAGACGAATTCACCTAATAAGTTTTCCATCATTTATTTTCTGTAGTCTGAGAACGAGAAGGTATTTTTTTCCAGGAGTTTCTCAAATAAGAAAAGTACAGGTAAAGGTTAAAAGTGCTTCACCTTCAGCTCTTTTTACTTTCTCCGAGCACTGAGCACGCATATGTACAAGTTTTCATCTTTTGTTTTTTTTTGAACTTAAGTTTTGTCAAATGCATACAAATACAAAGAATATGAACTTTCTTTTGATCATCAAAATTCTCAGAAAATAAGACTAGGCGAAGTCCTCATGCCGTGTGCAGTGCACAGCACGAGATCATTATTTTTCAATTCATTTGTATCTCAAGGATGGCTCGACGGTTTCTTCTCTGTAATTTCATTAATTTTAAATTGCAATGCATGCAATCACACAGTCCGTATGCATAACCTTGACTTTCTAAGGTACAAAAAAAAATATTCATTTCTGCAAAAATATTGAGGACAACACAGTTTTCTCTCTTTTGTTACATGTCAAAGGGTATTTCGGATTCAACAGGTATTCGGGAGAAATCTCTGCTCTGCTGTGCATGGATGTATTTCATTTCGCTGAATTATTAATGGACCGACTGTCGACTCGCTTCACGTTCTGCAATGTGAGAGCATGAACATTATTAAAAATTCATAATATCAACTTATGTTGACTTTGAGACACTAACCTGTGGTAAAATTGTGAATTCTGTCTGAACAATGTTTATTGTTAACGCTAATTCACTCTCGTCAGTCAAATTCACAGTCCTTTGTATGCAGAGTGTGTTCTATTAAATAAATTAGTTGAAGAGATTTATTGTATAAACAGTGAAGACTCGATCTGTTTCTCCGGCTGGGTGTGGCTTTCAGGATGAGAAAACATGTTCAATATTCATGAGGTGTAAATTTGAGAAAGCCAAGCAACATACGTAGGATGAGCAGAGCATAATTTGCATAGTCGCAAGAGAAAAAATAAAGTAAACGGAAGTCGATTGTTATAATGAAATAAATGTAAACAAACTCATTCCTATAATTACTCTAAAAATAAATGGATTATTAGTTTTGGTGCGGAATCAAATATTCTGAATGTTTTCAAAACAAATGACAGATCAGTGTGCGTCTGAAATATTTGCCAGAAGTATTTGGAACATGGACAAAGGCTTGACGCGACGGTTTCGTTGAGTAGAGTGGGAGACTGAATTCTGAAAACATGTTATGTAAGGTGCGGTACGCGAAGTGTCTTGTTTTCATCCAACATAAATTCGTCTTGAAATCAATCTTGTTGAGATGGATCCAACGGGTTTTTCTTGTTATCTTGTTTCCTCTTGTTCTTTCAACACAAGCAGACGCACATACTCGCCATCATAATAAATCGATTTATCCCTTGATATGTCCCAGTCTCCCAGTGACAGACAAAAAGTGTCGACAGTTTGATTTTGGCCTAGTAAATTGGGCCAAGCTAACATTATCAACTGGTGGCTCGGACGAGGTTGTTGCGAACGACTAAGGGGTACCTTTTCAGACCCTTCAAAAATTTGACATCTCCCTCACGCAAGAAATTACGGATATTTCATTATTATGTCAAATTCAAATGTGTGATTCAACCCGACAGTCAGAATATCTTTGCGCCACCCTGCCAGCCGGAAATACACACCCTGTTTTTTTTCACATTCAGCGAGTTTCAACAGAACTAATTCTTTTATCATTTTCAAAGGATCAGAAGAATAAATTCCCAAAGAATTTACTGGACCAAAAAAAACAAACATGGTCACCCACTGGGCTCGACGAATTTTCTGTGTTTACTTTGGTTTTCACTTCCCATGCTACATACCATGTGCACGCACATGTCAAGAACGTGCCTCCCGATAATATCAATTTTGAGAATAACCACACTTCAAAATCGGTCGAAATGTCGATGTCGTAAGCAACCACGACCACGACTAGATGGGATTTTGACTATTTTTGTCGAATTTCTTTTTGGTTGAACCTGGGAGTCGTTGAACGAAATTTTTATTCGGGAAATTATGAACAATTATTATCAGGTGTCAGGACATTTTGGTTTATAAACTTAGGAAAATTGAAGAGAAACAATTTGGAGAAAGTTTCTGACTTTCGGAAAATATCCATTCGTTGAACCACTAAGTTTAATTTAATTCTTGGAAAGTCTCTGTTCATAAACTTCACTTTAGTAATTTTAAACCACATATTCCCAGAATCTCTTAACTTTGAATGCTTTAGTTTAATCAGCTTCCTCTCCACTTACTTTATTGGCCCGTGAACGCAGTCCTGTAAAGGGCTTATACTGTCTGCCTGTCTATCTATCTTTCCGTCTGTCTTGTCAAAATTCAAAACTAATTTGAAACTATCTTAAGACAATAACACTAAAGCATTTTAATATTGTTTCGCTTTAATACATGTATTTCCACGGGCTTTCACCAAGTCGTGACTGTTTACTTGTAAGAAAACTATTTAATAAGTTTTAAGGGAAATTGGGAGTGTAAGAATAACACATCGCATACTTGCCGTTCTATGTTAGTTGAAAGTACCTGGCCAATTATTTTAAGACGGTTCACTTTTAAGGTAACGTCAAAATGATAAAATTCAGCCCGTGCACCGTTTACCAAAAATTCTTAGACTTGAAATTAAAAAATAATTAAATGGAGTCTCAGATTTAGATATACATATACATATAAATTCAATACGACAATTTTAAAATAAAAACATCCAATTAACGAAAAGATAATTATAATACTCCTCAGTCGGATTCCTGAGCCGTCAAATAAATAAATTTTGAGTTATAAATGTGTCAATAAATAAACAGTTCAGCTGAGTCCCTCTTTCAGCAACACGAGGGAGAGCAGGTCCGAGGAATTGAACCTCAGCCAGAACACCTGTACCCTCACAGTAGACTTGTTTTTCCTATTACTAGAGTAAACACTGCAAAATTTATTTGTAAAACCCTAGGCCAAATGAGAAGCAATCAGGTACAAAAGATATATTCCAAAAATCATGGGAAATATTTCCTATTGAAAAAATGACACATTTATGATATATGAGTGCGGAAGCAAGAACACTATGATTTTCCTAAGCACTTGCATGCAGAATTGTCACCCACCCTTCCAGAAAACACGACACAACATCATTTGCTCACTCCGAAATAAGAAAAATCCATTAAGTGAGTGGTAATAGCTTTTAACTAGAGAGTGCCAGTCAGTCCTTCACATTTCAAGGACACGCGGAGAAAACATGTCATGTGAAACATGCATGCAAATATGGCATGCATTTTATTGTGCTATGTGCATTTACATCATTACTCGGGTAACAATTTCTAGCTCTAGTTCTGCCCTAAGAGTAAGACTCAACTGAATTGCTGAACTGCTTTACTGAATTGCTTGCTTTCTAGGTTATTAATTATTTTTTAACGTTTGACTGAACCTGTAGCTGTTTGACTGAACAAATCGTTAATTCTATCATGCTCGGAAAATAACAAGGGAAATCTATGAGGTGTCTAGAACGTACTACCTCAAGGTGCTCATAACCTTACGGCGAATGTCAATTAATGTGTGTATTTTTTTAACCATACCGGATCATCCCGTCAAATAATACATGTGCACTATACTATGGAGAAACATTTAGAGTACATGTGTGAATGTGAAAATGTACGGAATGGAAATCCGAATGCGAATTTGTGATTGCACTGCACTGTAGTCACACCTTTTGATTGGCACATGGCGTGAGGAATGTTCATTTGTGAAGAGTACTGTAAGCAATCCGCTTAGCCCAGACTCAGGACTCTCCTCTGGGAATCACAGGAATACGACTACGACTGCGGAAGATTGACAGACAAGAAAAATGATATACATTCATTCTACATGTGTGTAATGTGATGTACGCGTGACCCTGAAATAATTTAATCCAGGAAAAGTATTCGGGGAAATTCTGAAAGGATTTTCGTGGAACTAGCGTCTAGATTTAATTCAATCCGTCTATCCGTACTGAGTCCGTGTACGTGTGGGCGCATGAAGTGAAAGTATGTACAGGCAGACAGGCTCATGCAATGCAATGCGGTGTGGTACTCTAAAGCAATCTAACGAAAATCTCATACACGAATAATGCTCTGTTTTCCCTAACAACGCGTATCCGTATCCGCATCCGTCTCGACGGAATTCTAGGATATTCTTATCCGACCGACAAACTTTTCATATCCGGCCTGATTTCCTCGCGTACACGGAAATAAAAATCCATGGACTTTTTTATGTACTATTTTGGTTCCGAAATGAACCTTGAATTCTTTAGTTCATGCCAACCAGGCATTTTTGTCCATAGAGTCGACCAAAATTCGGTTTATTATAATGAATGTTTAGAATGACTCCACACGCGCATAGAATCTAAAAAATCTTAACCTTACATAGCATAGTTTATCCTTGTTTTTGTTTGAATGAATTTTGTGACAAAATTATAATAAATTAGCATTAAATAATATACATACGCCGTATGGCGGGCGTAGTCAAACAACAACAATATTGACTCGTATTTTGCATCAAGAGTTGACTGTTAAGCACAAATCGAGAAAATACGACGGCCGGCCAAGTCGGCCGTGACCCCTGACTGCTACATCCACTTATCTTACTTTGAGAATTTACTTCAGAAAACTTATTGGTTAACTAGTATATTAGAATTACAATTTTAAGTTGTATTTGGTGGATAGGTTTGTCATATGAAATACACCCATTTATCATTCATAAGCGGCATTTGTCGGTTGATATGACAGGCATAGTAAAAACACAGATATTTAACGAACATTATTCATACACAGAGGTACTTCATTCCCTTCAGACTAGAAAAGTTACCCCTAGGTGTTAGAAGTATTCTATTGGAGAAATACAATACAAAACACACATTTTTCACACGTTCAATCTCGATGATTGTCATACAGTCTCGACCCTTCGCCCTATTTCTACATATGACTGTCACTATACGCCAAGGGGTTTTCAATGATTGACTTCCGCGTTTTCTTTACTTCCAAAAACTGAAATGCAAAGAGCCCAATCTCTATGTTGAATAGGCGGAGCTAGTTAATCATGCAATGCCATGCCGTATGGGTACGGCAAATATGAATTACGTCCGTGAACATTATAAAGCTGCGTAATTGATTTAAAATTCCCATGGTTACTTAATGTAGACCTAAAACTACAACACCATTTCCAAAGAGCGAAAGCAATCTGTTCCAAGAGAAGTCTGGTTTAATTTGTTAATTGACTTACAAGAAGTCCAGACACAGAGTGCGGGCGGGCGGGTACCTATGTGTGCTATACAATGCAACGTCACGCAAACGGGGTGGTTCATAAATGCACAACCTAATAGTTTAGACAATGTTGAAAGGTACATTTCTTTGTATATCAATTGTGTACACATTAGTTCAATTAAGACGAATCAATTTTAATTACATTTTTAGCTGTGAATCGAAAAGTCACTCAAAGATTTGAAAAAGTGCCATGAAATAATTTAAAAGAATGAGGTGTAGAATATTTGAATTTCTTCAGAATAAGGACTACATTACGTTACATCCAAATTTATGAACCACCCTGTACACATACTTTCGGCATACCTATACACATACCGTCTCATTTGCCGATCGCTCACATATAGATAGACATACAGGTACGTCTTCATTTAAGTGCTTGCTCACTGGGTTTGTCTGTTGACCACAGCTGGTAAATTGGAAAGTGCCGTGAGCCGTGAGCTTTGCAGGTGGTTAGGTTACGGTGACGGTTACATAAGGTTAGTTCAATTGAATGGTGAAGGTTAGGAGAAAAGTCAGGCACAGGGCAACCAGGGTAAACTTTATCCGCCACATTCCACGTGCCATGCAGTGCCGTGCGGAGAAAGTTCCAAAAACTTTTCCTCACCAGCTTTCACTTCTCAGATGTCTAGCGAACAAGGAACAACACACGAGTCACTCTTTCACCCGTTACAAAAATTTATCCAGTCACCCACATTCACATCTTTGTCACAGTCTTCGGCTCAACATTTATTTTAATTGCATCTGTGATCTAAAAACTCTTTTGTGTACTTTTGCGGTTGCTGTCACAATTCAAGTACAGTAAAAGTACAAGGTGAAAACAGTCGCTGATAAAAATGTTCCTCGGTTTCACCATTCAATCTTTAAACCTGCCTGCACCAAGAGAAGACCCACGTGTTGTTGATTTTTTTTTCTGCGCGAATGTAAAATAGAATACAAGAAAGTCCTACTATTTAGAATTAACTTTTTTTCTCCCTAAAAATTCAGGAATAAAATGTCATGTCCAAAAATGTAAGGTGATATTGATCTGCAACCGCCCATGGTGAACATAAGAAAAGTTGAGAAAGAAGAAAAGGAGACAGTTGCAATTCTATTTCTGAATTATTTTTCTCGATTATTATTCCCGATTTTGGTATATTTCTTTCATTGTTGATTGTAGTGAATTCTGATTTAATTTGTATTATGTAATGTATGTTCAGCGTGTTCAATTGAGTACAATAAAAAGTAATACGAGGTATTAACATCTTATTACTTTCAAAAGTGTCATATTTTATAGCCAACCTTAACTTACTTATCCAAATTCATGTCGTGTATAATGTATTTCCCACTGATCGCATATTGTTTATGATTAATTACGCTTACACCTCAGCACTCAAATTATTTGCTCTGCAGGTCTGCAAGATGAGAATGATGTGACCCACCACACCGCCAACCTTGCAGAATAATAAATATACAAAAAAGTAGTCTTCTCTGCAGGTTG
>JAQIXO010000397.1:0-21285 GCA_034700305.1 Protaphorura armata
CGGAGCTATGGCCTAAGGGTCACGCACAACAAGTTTGAAGTGATTCTGTTAAGAAATGCGACTGCTAGAGTGCCCCCCCACCCACCCACGCACGACCTGGACAATTGTATAGCTACAGACCTGATGGTCTTTCGCAATAAGTTAGATTTGATTAAAAATTAAGTAGGACGACAAAGGAGAGGTGAACTATCGAATTGTTTTACATTCAACAATGAAGTGGGTGCATAAGATTGCTTACTAATTGAACAATGATGCACATTGAGCGGTCTCTTTTGTTAATTTACTATCAGGCCGCGCGCGCTCGTCCGATCGTGATTAAAATTTTGACAAAGTGACATCGAAGTTCGAATTATAAAGATAAACGGCTTTCGTATGAAATACTTTTTACATGCTTAATCACTCATAAATAAATAATTTTCAGTTTGATACGAGAAAAGGTTTGGATAATAATTAAAAGGGTCAAAATCTGAACTCATGAAGCTTTTTATGCTGTCCAGATTTCCCTATTTAAACTCGAATCATTTGGGGTTTTAGTCAAGGTGTGAAGTGATCCATCCCTCAGTTTATAAATTCAATAATCGTTTGCTTGGGTTTTGTTCCACATTTATAAAATGTTCCGAAGAATTAGTCTCTTCGTCACAGTCATCACTTGCATTAGCATTTGTCTTCAATCGGCACAAAGTAAAATTTTACATTGAAGTTTCCTTTCTTATTAAGTATTTTACGCTTTGGACCTTAATTCTAAAATCTCTTTTAAAAACTTATAGGCAACGTTCTCCCCATCGATATCGTCCCCGAACCTGAGTCGTACAATAAAGATGCCCTAATCCAATGGGCCCTTAACCAAGGTAAATATTATTATATATTATATGTAATATCATTATTGTCTAGTTTCATTTTATTACTCTCGAAATGTACACTATTGTGCATAAGTACAGAGGATCCACCAAGATATTCCGGACACTAGATTTTATGCTCTACATAGTTTGCGCATTTTTCAACGGAAAAATCTAAAATTTGGAGAGGTCGTTATTGACACTAGTATTTGTAACAACCACAAAACTTTCCGCTAGAAATATATTTTTTTTTAATTTCAGAAAAAAATGGTATAGACTGTGGCGGTGTGAAACAAGCAACCGCTGGAGTCATAGAGTACAAGTACGACCAACTCTATGAACAAGGAGAACGGTGTATTTGGACGGTTCAGACAAATCAATTGGTCATAGGAGTTAATTTAATTGATTCAGCTTTTGACCGTCTTGGCCATATTTCGGTGTACACAGTCGGCGAGGATGGCGTACCGGCCTTAGCTGCACACTTGTAAGCCTATTGTGTTTGGGCTCCGCTGAGGGCGCCCCTTATTAAGAGTTAACAAAATAACGAATAATGTGAAAAAAGAAACGGCCTCCAGTTTTTGTCCTACGCAAGTACCAACAGGGAATATTTTAAGAAACTACTGTAAGTTCCAATGAGTCAGAGGCAGGGAATCGATCAATTACCTGTCGAAATGATAAGGAGCCGCTACGGTAGGATCGGATCGCCATACAATTGTTTTCTTGAATTGATTGTTTTTATTTTCGTTCTGCATAAATAGGACGGAGAGTTCGGAGGAAATTCATAGGTTCCCTGGTCCTCTTATCATCCTTACGTTCACAGTGAGTATCTCTGATCACGGGACGCCGACGACGACAATGGCACCCGAACCAACTGAAGATACTACTTGTGATTATTGGGTGTGTCTCACATCCACCTATGGTACAAATCAACCTCCATCCATCCTACCATCCACGCAGAACCAGAACACAGATCAACCTCCAACTGGGACAACTGAGGACTCCCGTCCCCCCGGTGGTACAGGTAAAGGTTTCCTCCTCTCCTTCAAAGGGGAAGGTGGAGCTCCAACGACCGGTAGAACGTACAAACACCATTTCCTAGGAGAAGCGACCGGAGAAAAAACATATCCTGAAACAGGGACTTCTTATCCAGCCAATGAACTTGTTTCCATCATAATTAATCCCATTTTGCATCAACGCCTTGAACTCTCAATCAAATCAGTTGTGCTTCCGTCGGAGAAGGGAGATAATTTTTGCGGGTCGGATACATTAAAAGTTCTTGGACCATCTGTGTCTGCATTGGAAACCAGATTGGGGTAAGTGAATTACAGCGGTTAGTTTTTAATGATGATTCGATGTTAAATGTCTTCGTATTTTGCTGCTCACAGGTATTGTACATCAGATGAGCACACTGTGGCAACTATCAGTTCTTCAAGACAAATGTTGATTCTTTTCAATTCCTCTCCAGCAGAATTAGACGGGCGAGGAGGATTTGTAGTCAATTGGCTAAATGTTTAATTACTTACTTGCCCAATGAATTCATAAATTCGTAGGTACAGTAATGAAGATGAATACGAGATAAATAAAACTTCCTTATCTATCTGAGATCCCTTATAGAATTGTAGTTTTTTACGGAGCATGAAACGATTGCAGCTCAGGGCAGGGTAATTCTATTCGATTCAACAGTAATCTCAGGATTACATTGGCAAATTGCCATTGTGCAATGCAATATTTCGTAATTATGTGACAACGTACGTTTGCGTACTTTGGTAATCCGCGAATGTACATAATTGATTTACTCACTCAAAACGTCGCGTGACATTAACTTACCAGACGAACCTACTTTGTGAATAACATGGAAATCAACAGATGGTTGAAAAGCAAGCATTAAACACGGACGTAATCTTTGCGGCTTAAATTGAGCAAAATGAGCTTACCACCGCACCCTTGTCAAAATTATCTATTGCCCGTGTTAGTTTATACCTAATTGAATGCTTCGGCGAATTCGGAGACCCAAGACTGGCAGTATCGTGTCAGACGTTCTTGATATTTGAAGTGTATTCTTGAATATTTTGTCTTTCAAAATGGCAATTTCGAAAAAATTGAGAGAAAGTTCCACAAAATTAGTAGAAGACGACGAAATCATACAAGAGGAGTTTGAAGAGGGTGCTGAAGTTCTCATGAGTCATGGGTTCCTCCTACTTCTTCTAAACATGGTGTATGGATTACTACCAATCACCATTTCAGGGAATCGACTCCAACATACATATTGTTCCATTTCAACAGTGTATTCGATCGCCCTCATGATAGCCACCATATTCTTTACTACACTATTTATAGGAGTGTCCGCAAAAACCTTCGGCTTTGGAAGTAGTGGAATTGCGGATATAATTGCAATTGGAATATTGACAGGAGCGCATGTCATCGGGTTCATGGTTCTTGCCGTCAGAGGTCACAAAGTTGCAAAATATTTACCAAAAATATGGAATTTGACCGCGAAATGTTTTCAAATATCCGTCATCGACATTCATGGAAAAAATTGGAAACCAATCAAGAAAATGAGGAAATTCTGTATTCGAAATTGTATAATTTATACTGGTATCTGTGTAACGTTTAGTATCTCAAAAAGTATTAGTTCAATGGGTACTGTCTTAGCCCTTTTTAATGAGAAGGTATTTCTTCAAACAGAAATATACGGATATGGTGTGTACACGGGTTATATTCTTTGGGATGTGATATCATTGGGTCATATTTTAGTCTCATTGCTCGTTAATTTCTTCCTCTTGATTATAATTATGTGTTTAAGAAGTGCAAATGGTCAACTGAGAGACGCCATTGCCATTGAAGTCGAAATCGACGGTACTGGTTCTGCGCCTGCACCTGCCCAAAGAGAAACAGCAATCGAGCTCCATCTGACGAGAGAATTTCAGAGAATCACAAAAATCTATTCAATTTGTGAATCCGTCATGAATGAAATGAGCAAAACATTTGGAATTAGTTTAATTGTTGAAGTAGTCGTCTTACTTGGAAATACTTTGTGCAATTTATATTATCTTATACGGATCAATATTGATGGTACACCGTTCAACCCTTACGAACAGTTTGAGCTTTGGGCAGCCTGTTTTTACAATTTTTTCTTCACATTTCAAGCATCTTGCTCTGTGTCCAAAATGATCAATGAGGTAAGTGGAGTGCATTCGCTCCCGATCGAGAGTTCTCTATCCTAATTCTGTTAAACATTAAAATTATTTTCTTCCAATGCAGAGTCGAAAGCCAATAAATCTATTGGAAGGGATTCAATATAAATACAACACCCCACGGCTTAAGGAAAAGGTAAGTAGAATTAATTAAAGTTTCAATTAAACACAAATATCATGTAATCGTGCGTATCATTGGGTTTTTGAAACATCAAAAATTGTTAATTGCAGATTCAGTCATTCAAGTCTGACATTTTTAACACACGGATTACGCTCTCAGCCTCGGACTATTTCCAAGTGGATAAACGCATGATTTCGGCTGTAAGCGATTCTAACTTCTAACTTGTCGTGTTCGCATTAAAAAAGACAATATAATTGAAGTCATTTTGTTCTTACAGTTAGTGGGAGCTGTGACCACTTACCTAATTGTGATGCTTCAATTTCTTACGCAGCATAAGCCTGGATCTTGAACTGGCCGAAATTCCAACGCAACGACTCTTTGAAAATGAACTGGATGATGAAAATCTATTTTATTGACCATAATTCAAAAGTCGAAACTAGGCATCCATTCAATAATTAAAGTAGAGAAAGTTTTCAGCAGTAGACATATTTTTCAAAAGTTCTCTTAGCGAGTTCTCATAAGAATTTCATTCTATTAAATATAGACTGCACTAACATAATTTGTAATAGCAAAAATTTAATAAGTTCAGCCCATGGATAAATGTGCGTACTCTGGGTGTGGGTGTGATCCCTTATTACAATAAACTAAAGAACCGTGTATGTATCTATCTTCCACCCAGAGAATATAAAAATGATTGCCATCCCGTTCAACACTTCGCTATTTGTAACATTTCATAATTATGTGACGATAATGTATGTTTTAGTAATCCGTTTACTCACAGAATTGGATTGCTCACACAAAAAGTCCAAAATTACCACATCACCGAACCTCAATAAATAACATGGGAATCAGCAGATGGTCACCGCAAAGATTAAGCACGAACATAATCTTTGCGGCTAAAATAAAGCGAATCAGAAATTGCCAATCCTTGTCAAAATTATCAAGGTTCTTTGTGTTAATCATGTAGATATAATTTATGGTTTGGCGAATCTAGGGAACTGAGGAGACTATACCAGTATCGTCTCAGACATCTTCGACATTTAAAGTGTATTCTTAAATATTTTCTTTTTTAAAATTACATTTTCAAAAAAATTGAGAGAAAGCACTACAATATTAGTTGAAGACAATCATAGAGCTGGATTTTGAGAGTGGATCGGAAATACTAACGGATCATACTAACGGATTCATCAATCGGGACCTGTTCTTATTGTTCTAGGGAATGTTGCTTTTTGAATGTTAATAAAAGAACTTTGAACTTTGATGTTATGATTTCGTCGGTAAGTTGTAGCATCTACGGCCTTTCTTTTTAATATTATCTCTGTCCATTAGAATATGCGATAATTGAAGTCATTCATTCGTATATATAGTTAGTAGGAGCTGTGACCACTTATTTATTTATTTGGGCTACTGGATTGACTTCCTCCTAGGAGGTCCTTGTGCCATCCACATCTCACAGAGAAGGTATGCTCTGTGAGGCTAATGCAATACCCGAAGATTATACCCGAAGAGTTATACCGAAGAATTAGTCAGACTTGAAGAGTTAGTATTGCATTAGACGTAATCCCGTACTGCTAGAGAAGTGACCTCTAGACGCACCGAGCCGAACTACGATTCGGCAAGTCGCACTGAACGAGCACTCGAATGGTTACCCATCCAAGCAACTCACTGTCATCCTTCGCTTAACTGAAGTGTTCTTATGGGAACTGTTTCGCTTAGGACAAGGCGGCTTGCCTTATCTGGTCGTGATGCTTCAGTTCATGCACCAGGAGAACAATGCAACTCCTACATCTGATGCAGAACTCGTGAAAAATCTTTGATTGTACTGTTGTAATTAGGCAACTCAGCACTTAAGACAGTGTACTAAAGCACATGATCTGAATCGGCAGCAAAATTTTAAATAACTTTTTATACAGTTTCGCTAAAATTTCAGGAGCAATGATTTCAGTATGTTTTTTCTTAATTTGATGAATATGAATAGTTACAATAATTGGATTAAATAATTTCTAGAACTTCAGTCAATGGATAAAGATGGCGCCCTTGTGTGGTTTAGAATTTAATAGATTGATTTGCGATGATTCAAGAGCTGTTGATATTCCGAATTTTCATCCCTCACTGATGATTTAGTAATGAAAAATCCATTGAATGGTTCCTTCCTCAAAATCCAGCAAATAAATAATATTTGGAGGAGTATCTGAAATGCCAGGAATGTACTTATAGCGGTGACTGGTGTACAAATAATAGCTACCAATTTTGTGGATAAAAATAGTATGTACCAGAATTGAGATTTCCATAATGCAAAAGAGTGACCCCTCTCGGAATCCTACAACATCATAAAGAACTCCCGCAGCAATTGGCCCAGCCAAATATCCAAGACTTAAGGTTGAGAACCACAGTCCAGAGGTAAGACCGTATGTTGTCACGTCGTCTGGAAATCCGTATTTTCTATAAAGAAAATAATGAGACAATTCTATGAATGCTGATATTTATGGCTGGGCCTTAAAAATTAATATTTACTTTGACCACTGCGACATCTGGAGGAACGATGACACGTTTAAGGCACCCATTCCAAGACCTTGTAACAAACAGGCTACCCAAGTCACCCAAAGTATTCTGGTACACACATTTAGATAAATAAAAAATATACATGTTATTTGTTTAAATATAAATATAACTGCTAAAAATGTACAACTTACGTGCCGAATGGAAGGAATGAAGCAGGACCAACGAGAATACAACCAATTAACATGAGAATTGCCCCCGCGAAAGTTATAAAATTTGATATTGTAGTTCTATCGACAACCCAACCCCAAGCTGGTGCGCTGACCGCGTATGTACCAGTCAAGGCAACAAAAAATGAAGTTACCCCTACCGGACGCAGATTGAACTAAAAGGAATAATAATGGCGTCCAATGAATTCAAAATCTTAAACGTGTTTGATAGATTTGATATCCGTAATAAATAGCTACTCTGGCTTACCTGCCTGATATGAGGTTCAAGAATGGTAGCCATGAAACTACTAATTATCCCTGAACTCATAGCAGTGATGGCTGCTAAAAATATTCCTGGTATTCTCAATAATTCGAACATTCCTGGATGTTTTTCAAGGAGGAGTCCAGAATCTCCTGATTCTTCTGGTGACGCTTCTCTCTTAATGGGGGCTGGTGTTAATAATAAGGATACGATGGCGATGAACAATACTGAACCTCCTAAGACTACAAATGGCAATGGAAATCCTCCAACCTGTTACAACAAAAAAAAGAATAAATTTGCGCAAGGTCGCTAATGGCGAATCAGCTATAATATGGATTTTTAATTGTGTTTGTATTGGTGTGGATCCATTGAATACCTCAAAGAGAAGTCCACCAATAGGTGGCCCAATGAACGATCCCGTCCCAAAAGCAGCTTCAAATACAGCCTGTAATCGATAGTTGTTAAATGAGTAATTCATAAAAAGCAATTAATTTATAACTATAAAACATTCGTACAAAAGTTTTGGCCATTGACAATGGGAATTCAATCGCAATCACTGAGAAGGCTGCTGTAACATATGCGGCAGATCCAAGGGCTTGAATAATCCGAAATGTAAATGACAAAGGTATGAACCAAGTCCGTCCTTCACAACTGTCCAGTGTTCTAGTTAAAAACAATTACAAATTAATGACAGTCAGTATGTACAAGTAATTGCAAGCCTGTGACATTTTTGAAACACCCAGTAATAGTATGCGTACGAGTGTGGTCAAAAGGATCCTTGACCTGCTTGCTTACCCTAATAAAATGCAACCAATTGCGTGCGTAAACAACCCCGCATTAAGTACTCGTGTTGAGCCCAATTTGTACAGCTGGAAAAGCCAAGAAAAAATAAACCAATTTTCTAAATTCCTTCCTGAAATTGGCGTAATTTTTTTTATACACTCACGTATTTCCCGAATAGTGGTGAGAAGATAAATGGGATCATCTGGAAAACGCTGAATACAATTCCATACTCCGTGGCTTTCATTCCTTTGGATTCTGCCTTTAATATTAAACAATGAGATAATTGTATAATTAATTTGAATTCCACCCACACTAATAGACATTGTCATGTAGAGGTTCTGCAAATTCTTACCTCTTTTGGATAGAACGGTGCAAAAACCGAAGTGGTGGACCCTTCAAAAATATTGGCCAATACGAGCACAATTAAGACACGTAATTGTCGATTTGACATACTTGACATTTTTGACATTTTGAGAGCTTTTAGATTTTCACGCCAATTCCACTTGAGACTAATATATTAATTTGTCTTCTTACTTCGAAAGTCTGTATGATTTAGATTTATTGTTTACGTGCATTTACTGGTTTTTCCTGCCAGCTGGCCAAGTAAATCGCGTAATATTCCATGTAAAATTCTTGAATACGTATAAGTTTTTATTTTCACAACAAACTTAAAGCGAACTCACACATTGAACAACTATGAAAACTTAATCATTTTCCGTCAACAAACTTTTGGGAACTGATGATGATGGTATTAGGAATTATCTAGCACGTGTAATCTCCACACATTGAGATGTAATTCTAATTCGTACCGCACAGCACAGCTGGATAAGATTAGTAAGATTATAAAGTACACAATACATTGACGTTTGCGTTTGTCAATCGAGGATCTGTCTTTAGCTTGTGAAACAATGACGTATTCTTTGGTCATTTCCCTTGAATTAGGTATTAGAATAATTCTAATACCTGCAAAACTATAATTATAATAGTTTTGCAAGCGTGCTGATGTTATTGTCGCTAAAAGTTTAATTCATTCAGGTCAATTCTCTAAAATGACGCGACGCAGATAATTTAGTAAGTAAGGAATTCCAACTAGATTCGCATTTATCAACGTCCTAGGCTTTATTTTATTAATCTACCATCTGTCACACAAACATGCTACACCACATTATTAAAAAGTAAATACTTTCCAAGAATCAATAAGAAAGAGCCACCTAGCGTGTTGAATTCAAAAGGATCAGCCACAGTAGCGGAGCCATGTATTCTCATTTAATGAGCCATGGCCATTTGTTTTATTATGTTTTGTGTTGACTCGTGGGCGGCCCTTATACAATTATATGAGACAAATTTGATTCATTTGTTTCGTTTCGATGGAATCATAATTATACAATTCATTGAATGCCACACAACATTTATATCAGAATAAAATTGGAAATCTCTTGAGAATTAGTCAATTTGTTCTGAAAAGTATCTGGTGCAAATAGGGAGAGAGGTCGGCATATTCCCCGCCAGTTATTCATGGTATCACTACAGTAACTTTTCTAGAGGGGGGTCACCTAGTCGCAGATATCGTTTCAGACATGAAATCTCCATTCAGTTGATAATGTGCGAATTTGAACACAAGAGGTTTAAACAAAATGTGTAACCCGTATCTCAACTCATGCAAATCGTATCAAAAAATTGCACCTCAAATATTATTCTAAACCAAGGAATTGGCGGAATCTAGTGGCGCTGACATATTGTAGTTGTAATTGCAATGTGTAACACGAATACGACGGAAAGGATGACCTTTGATTTCAACTACTAGCTTACTTCTTGTATAATGCTTTCAAACTACTTAATATTTTATTGATCATAATAATTTAATTAGAACTAGAAGTATTCAGTTCTTTCCTTGCAAAAAAAATCCGCGTAATCAAAATCAGCGAGTAATTTTAGCGAATTGATTAATTACCAACGTTTATATAATTAATAGATTGATTTCCGTGCATATATCAAGGGATGCGTTTCGTTCTCATCTACTTTCGGTGAGGTTTTACAGATGAATTTTGCATTTAATAACTGCTTCTTCAGAATCCAGCAAATAAAAATAATTTGCAGGAATACCTTGAATAAAACAGAGAACAAATTAATAACTTCAAACCGTAAAGATGACGAGAGACTAATGGCTATTAATGAGTCCAAATTTTATAATTCTACCGTACCAAAACTGTGATTTCCAGAATACAGAAAACTGATCCTACTCGGAAGCCCACATGATCATAAAGAATCCCTGCAGCAATGGGACCAGTCAAATATCCAAAACATAGGACTGAAAACCAAAGCCCAGAGGTTAGGCCGTACGTTGTAACATCGTCTGGAAATCCATACTTTCTGTAAATAGCATTAAGAATATTAGTGCTATTCCATCGGACAGTGTTAAATCTGTAAGCTACTAATTCATTCCGATCGGGGGCGCGTACTTTGACCACTCTGACATCTGTAGGAAAGAAGTTACGTTTAAGGCTCCCGTCGCAAGGCCTTGTATGAAACATGCCGTCAAAGTCACCCAAAGTATCCTGTCGAGTAAACAAATATAATAATATGCAGTTAATTTTCAAAAAATTTGTAAATTGTTTATCATTTTTATTGTACTTACGTGCCAAACGGAAGAAACGGAGCTGGTCCAATAAGAACACACCCAATTAGCATGAGTATTCCACCCGCCAAACTAATATAATTTGATAGATGGGTTTTATCAGCTACCCATCCCCAAACTGGTGCACTAATAGCATACGTCCCAGTCAATGCGACGAAAAATCCGGTGACCCCGATGGGTCGAAGATTGAACTGAAAATAAAGCGATTATTTTTAAAAATGATTTCAAAATGGAGTCCAAAATTTTAAGATAGAGCTATTGATGGCCATACCTGTCGAATATGTGGTTCAAGAATTGTGCCCATAAAGGCAATGATAAATCCCGAACTCATTGCAGTAACCGCTGCTAAAAATACTCCTGGTATTTGTAACAGTTTCAACATTCCTTTAGGTTTTTCTGGATGGAATTCGCGAGAATCTGATTCTGATTCTTCTGATGAGGTTTCGTACAAAGGGTCAGGAGTCATTACTAAAGATATCACGGATATGAAGAGCACAATTCCTCCCATGACATAAAATGGTAACGGAAATCCTCCCAACTGCATGCAGTAACATTTAATCATCAGAATTAACTCAAACAGTGTACGCCGTTTTCAAATTTTACCTCGAAGAGTAGTCCACCTATCGGGGGTCCAGTGAACAATCCGATTCCAAATGCAGTTTGGAAAATAGCCTATACATTAATTCAAAATTATTTTTCATCCATTACTATTTAACTTATACTTATAATTATGTTGTAGTATTCATACAAAAGTTCTAGCCATCGAGTGTGGGAATTCGATTGAAATCATTGCAAATGCTGCTGTGCCAAGTCCGGCCGATCCGACCCCTTTAGCAATGGAGAAAATGAAGGACAAAGGAACAAACCAAGTTCGATCTTCACAGCTGTCTAGTGTTCTGTAAAAAAATGTTTTAATGATTAGAATTTCTAAAGTTAGCATTTGTGTACATATATTTGTGCATAGTTTATACACTTACCCAAATAATATAACACCAAATGCTTCAGCGAATGATCCAATGTTGAATATTCGTGTTGAACCCAATTTATATAACTAATGAAAATTGAAATGTTCTCTTGATTAGCCATTCGATTAGATTATTTTATGGAGTGTAAGGCATATTTTTATAACTCACATATTTCCCAAGCAAGGGAGATAAAACAAATGGAATGATTTGGAAGACACTAAACAGGATCCCATACTCTGTCGCAGACATTCCTTTAGATTCTGCCTTTACAATTAAAAATTGACAATCCAATTAAAAAACTAAATAAAAAAAAATCTGGGAGTAATGGTGTATGTTTTACTGTTTACTGGCATAGTTTGCATATTCGGAGTGTTATGTAAAAAGAGTAAAAAGTACACACTTCAAAGTAAATTTGTTTTTAACCTCTTTTGGATAAAACGGTGCAAAAATGGAAACCGATGCTCCTGCAGAAATATTTGACAATACCAAAATAGTTAAAACACGTATTTGTCGATAAGACATTTGGATGTCCATTTTTGAATGTGAACGACTCCTATAGATTACAAAAAATGATGGAATAGTGCTAAACTTATTTACACAGTTTATGAATTACTTGTAATTCTCAACCGGTTGTACTACTCACTATCTTATCCAGATCGTTAATAATTTGGGCATAGGGTACATTTACATGTTATTCGTCAACCGTCAACGTGTATAACATTAGATAGAGGATAATGACTACAAGAATAATTAGAACACAAGTGTGCAGATCAAATCTCCGGATATGGAATTAAATTCTAACCACAAAACCGCAAAAGATTATTGAGATCGAAGAACGAGACATCACATCCACATCACATTACTGTACATTAACTATTTACAATACATAACATGGATAAGCTCATTAAGTTAATTAGGTATGTGTGAGTTGAAGAGCATGGAAATTTTCTCTATGTATATAGAAAGATTTATTTAAGAGGAACATATTATGCGGTTCTTATTTACAAACATATGTACAGTACAGTACAATACAGTGCATGGTTTAAAATTGTTAATGTAATGTACAACATATGTAAGGATAAATCTTCATACTGTACGTGTAAGGATTACATTTGAAAATTGTACACAAAAATGTCATGCCATGAATTCGTACATTTTATTTAGAGTGGTACGTAATCCTAAATAAAAGTTGTTTGCCTATAAATCGTCATTACATTGTTCATTGAACAAATTCTCTGATTGTGAGCATAATTTGTTCAGTCGTTCCGAAATCTGTGAAAAGTTCATATTTGAGAGAAAGAGAGAGAGAAATCACCAATTGATTAGTGATCACTGCCATTCAACAATGGACAGAAAATCGATTTCGAATATTATATTGATTACTTTCTGATTGATTACTTCTGCGACAACTAGAACTGCTTAAGTATTCCACTGCCATCCTTGGTCGTGTTTTTTATTCGCTTAACATTTCATGGCATTGATTCAGGTTTGCTGATAATATTTCTTTCGACCAACACCCACAACAATTAAAAATGTTAATCAGTTGTGGAAGTCCGAACACCGAAATTGGATTGGATTGTCAGTGTATAATATCCATGGTCCAAGGAATATAATATCCAAGTCTAAAGGAATTGGATGATCGGAAGTTTTCCGTTCTTCGTGGACCTTAGACATATAAAGTTGTCCCATACATCCCTACTATCCCACCAGGAGGATCAACCTGTTCCTATTATAATAGAATTATTAACCGCACGAACTACGTCAGTATCACAAAATACGGCCATCGTAATGCAGGGATAGACGGATTCCTCAACGCCTCATTGAACTGAAACCATATTTATACTAATCGAGGGAATGAATCCTTCTCGACAAAGGATACCGCCGGATTGGCACGGAAAAATGCTTTCTATTAGAATTGTCTGGATTTTGGATATGTTTTAGCTCTTGACTTCCTGAACAACTTTTGTGAAGGAACCATCCCGAAATTCCTTACCGTTTCGGACTTGCCGGGGACGGATGGAGGAAGCTTGAATGCTCTGTCTAGGGCCCTCCATGCCTACCAATTTTAAACTCCCAAAAAATCGTGAAATCTTTATTTTCAAGAGCTTCTAATTCTATTTTTTGTGAAATCACATATTCCACTGCATTTGAGTACTTTAAATTGTATATATGTACTGTACATTACATACAACTACCTATTTCCGTATAAAATGAATAATCGAAAAAATAAACATTGTTGTTCAAAGTAGTGGAAATCAACTCAATTTTATTTTTCATTTGATCTGCCCAAAATTTGACATTGCTGACGAATAAATCGTTCAATTAGTTTTTAATAATTATTTTTACTTCTTGTAGAACTCGAGAACCGTTGCGAAGATCATTGTAATTGTGAGTTCATTCGGGAGATGGCGAGAAGAGTCGGACTCTGTGCTATCGACGCCTGTATTCACATCTTCCCTACACTCACACCTTGTTGTCTCGTCCGATTCGGAGATACTACAAAATCCAGGGGGGTTCATACAAAACTTTGCTTTTTCTTTGAGGAGTTTGGAGTGTTCTTGAACCACTTCATTGTACTTCCTCTCCATGTCACTTTCCCCTCCAAAGAAATTAAATTTGTCCCCGCCTACTGCATCAATATTAAGGAATCGCGGCGGCCGATCCGAACATCCTGTTTGATTACACCCCAGAGTTTCACCCTTACGAAGTTCTTCAGTTAAGTCTTCAAAATATTTCTTACGGGTTTGTCGAACGCATGTTTTTGAGGTGAATTGACACCTCAGGGTCTCACTGCAAATTCCTTGGCTTTGATGGGCGAGTGTGAAGTCGTCCATTGTTTTCCTAAGGTCATCATACTGTTTTTGAGTCATGTTTGTCCCAGCAAATCCCAATTTCCGAATATTTGACACAATGAATTCCGCATCAGTCTGAGTTTCCCATACACATGGACTATTTTCTCCCAATTTAAAAATATCTTGAAACTTGAGAGCCCTCTTGTTGAAATCACTGAAAATCTTGAATTTTTCTTTCTCATCCTTCACATCTATTGGTAGGGATGGGATACGGAGGCGGGTTAAAAATTTCGTGAGTTTTTCTTCACAGTTTTGACCTGTTGTGCCATTTGGACAAGTACAGTATTGTTCCACCATATCCATGTGACATTTAAATTTCTCTTGACACGCGGTCACAATATTTCCATATCCTTCCATGAGATCTTGTTTGGCTGAGTACAAAATACTTGTGTTCTTGAAAATTATGAGATCCATTTTAGGATTTGATGTACAAGAATCATATTCTGGTGGGAGGGAGCAGTTGACATTGTCATCCTTTCGAAAAGATGGCGCCATGCACTCACACTTGTCCGATGAGCCACCACAAGTCAAAAATTTTGTCAAGTCACAAAATTTAGTCCCAAGTCCCTTGAGTACTTCTATATTCTTCACTCGTACTTTAGGATCTTCATCCTCTTCTTTGGTGGTCGTAAAATATTGATTGTGTACTTTGAAGTCACATTTGTCTCCAAGGTTCAAAGTTTGTGCGTATAAGAAATAATCCAGAACATCTTGAAGTTCTCTATTCATTGTTGGTGAGATACAATAGGCTTCTTTGAAAAATACAAGTCCCAAACAAAAATCTCTGTGTTCCCGGCATTCAGGTCTGAATATGTGGGATGGACCAAAAAAATCGACTCTTCCTTCTTCCAGGGGACTAAAGTATACATATCCGTCAAGGTAACTTTGCCCATTCAGTCGACGATCACATTGTCCACCGTTAGGTGCAGTGCAAGTATTTTTGCGTGTAATGTTGACCTCAGGATTTGCATCATTCGCCGGAGTCCAAATGGAACCAAAACCACACACACATTTCTTTTCTGAAGAACATTGAAGGTATTTGAGAGGGTCACAGAATTGGTGGCTAGTGTTGATCATTTTTTCTTGCCATTGTGAGTATTCTCTGTATACTCTTCGGATCAATGTTCCTGTTCTATTGTGTGGTTTCAGGAGCAATTCACCCTCTTCAGTTCCAAAAGTACTGCAGCTTTCATTGACAGATTTGTACTGTTTTCGGAGGAGGACTTCATTCATGAGAACCTCTCGAAATCGGTCGGAACAATGTCCACCCTTTTTGGGTGTGTTCAAGACACACTCTATCACACTTGGGACAGGACCGTCAGAGCCACCGATAATTTTATAAAATAGTAATTAATTTTTGAGTACTGACGTGTAGTCCTGCGGAAGGAAAACTAAAAATCCAGCCTGCAGACTAAAAGTATATCAATTCTTAAATATTTTTTTTAAAGTCGTGAACTCACGTTTAAAATCTGGGTAATATTTTTGACGAATAATTTCGAGTTGTTTCTCCCACACTTCTTTGGTCCAAAGTTTCCAAACGGATGGGTCCACAGCAGAGTGAGTTTCGGGTGTAAAATTGACGATCACGACGAGGAAGACAAACAAAATGTTGGCTGGCAGAGGGTGACCCATAATTGACAATTATTGCTTTACTCGTAATGTAAGCGTGTGTACAATTAATTGAATAAAGATACGGCCAAGTCCACGACCACTACATTTTAATTCACTGTATGTCTGATTTATTATATTCTTTTGGCGAAATAAATTATCACAAAAATTAAGGCGTTGTTGATTTAAAAAGGCGAATTATGTGGCTTGGGTCTAATCATTGTTGTGGTCGTAGGAGTGCAGTGCATATGGTAACAAGATTTTTTTGGTTTCCATCCACGTTTATAATATAATTCCAGATTTACGGTATTCGTGAATAATGCCTTGGGCGTTCCAGCGCAATCAACTACCCGGGGGGAACTCAGTCCAAATAAGTTACGCGCGTCGCAATTTCCGAGCTTTCGGGAGCTTAAACCGCCGCCATCGTCAGGGATAAGGGGTATTGGGTACGTAGCACTGCGAACCCGCATGTTTCGCGCCGGAGAGGAAGAAAAAATATATAAATTATTTAATTCATAACTAATTCGATTTTTGTCCTTAATTAAAAAATTAACATTACATTTAAAAAAATTCATAGACCGGAGAGTCCCCCACTGAGAAAGCAAAGGAAAATTGTTTGTGAACGTGCTGCCTCTGTCAGCAGTGTGGACAATTTCAGGGATGACCATTAATCCACTCGACCGCATCTTGTTTAAAGAGCTCTTTAACCGCTATAACTTGTCGAGTAGGAAGTCGTTGATTTCACTGTAACTGACCGTCAGCTTCGCTCTTCATATACCGCCTGACGCAAAAGTAGGTGGTCACTTTGTTTATAATTTATATAATGTTGTTATGGAAGAATTGTGTTTGGTGACCACCTACTTTTGCGTCAGGCGGTATATCACGGTCATCTTGGTCAGGTCGGGTACTTCCCTTGTAAGATTTGTACTGAGATAATTCTTATCTTTAATTTTATTAAGAGAAAATAAACAATTTAAGGATTTCAGCAACAGCTTATTGTTAGACACACGCACATATTTATTTTAAAACAAGATAAACTTGACATGTTATTCAAATCTGCCCTTCATAATCACTTTAAATATTTCTGCCTGAGCGACAAATCCTGGTTTTGGTTCCAAAGACGCCGGACTAGTAGGATCAGCCTCAACAATGAATCGTTGAAAAATGCTCGTCATAAATAAGAATAATTCATCTCTTGCTAAATTTTCACCCAAACAAGCGCGTCTTCCAACCGAAAACGGTATGATTGACTCATGTTTCAAAACAGTTTCCCCATCAGGGCTGAGGAATCTCTCAGGTCTGAATACTTTGGGATCACCCCATGTCTCTGGATTATAATGGACCATGTATTGGTTGGCAATTATCATGGTATCCTTAGGAATAAAATATCCATGGAATGTTGTGTCCGCCATTGCTGTATGAAAAACCCCCATTGGGACAATTGAAGATATCCGGAGGATTTCCGTCGTAACGGCTTCCGTGTACGGCATGCTAAGTTTCAATGGGAAAAACTGCATAACGTACTTGATCCAATTTTGTATACTTATAAACTAATAAAACTTTACTTCGGTTTATCCGCAAGAGAAGGAAGACGACTTTTCCCAATGATTTTGTCAATTTCCTCGCGTAATTTGTTTTGAATCTCCGGATGTTTCATTAAATATAACACAGCCCACGTCAAAGTTGTTGACGTTGTATCTGAACCAGCAAGGTGCAAGTCTCCAATGATAGCTTTCATTGACTTAACTGTGCGTAATTAAAATACTCAATTAAATCAATAAAAATTACCCAGTGTAATAAAAAGAATTATATAAAGAAATTCCAATGTATTTTTTTTTAAATTAAGGATGATTGAAAAGATATTTACTTCCGGCTTCTTCATAAAAACTTGAGTTTGGGTTCGTCGTTTTCTTAATTTCTTGGAGATACACATCCATAAAATCCCTAGGATTTCCTTCACTGGGGTCCTTCAGACGTTCCTCTACAGCTATTCGATATAATCCAGTCAAAGGTCCTAACGCTTTTACCAATTTATTCCAACCAGTCAATCCTGGAAATTTTTCAGCGAGCTCTGGGAAAAATATTGGAATTCCCGTCTCAGCAATTTCTATGAAAGCTCTGAAATTACATTCCACCACTTAGCCCTATATACTATTTCGAATTATAAAAATATTCAGATATATGGCAGTACTCGGTGACCGTGTCCAAAATTTTATTCAATTTCGGGTCATCATGATTATATCGCTCACTCGTCAAAATTTGCCAGAGCGAATTTATAACAGAGAGACCAAATTTCCTGTTCACTGAAATTGGTGTGCCGGCTCCCTCTTTTAACCACTCAATTATTTCCATCACTTCTTCCATGATCATTGATTCCATGCTTTTACGTCCAAATCCAAAATCTCTTAAAGTCTTGAGAGTAAATCGTCTTTGTTCTGTCCAGTCTTCACCGTCGGATGACAGAATTCCTATGATCCACAACAATATGTTATAAGCACACACCCTATGCCCATTCAGAATTTTGCTGGCCAATTTATACAAATACAAAGTACTTAATATTGCTCAACTTGCCTATTTTTCCTCCAGGAATAATATTGAACACTTTATTTTTAGGTCTTCCACACAATGTGGGGTCATTGAATGCTTCCTTTATGATTTTCACATCATTTAGCACAATGCATCTGAAAAGAACAACAAAAATGTTTTGTAAAATATATCGAACCGCTGTAATTATTGAAAAGTTGTAATGAGATGTAAAAATAGAACATTTACCGAGTTCTGCCCAATTGGACTTGAACAATGGGTCCATATTTCTTAGCCCATTCAGTAAATACAAGATGGGGTTTATTTCCAATAGAGAAAAGGTTTCCAACATAAGGGAGTCCACCTGGTCCTTCAAATGGTTCAATTTAAATGATTGTATTCAAATTACTCGGATTTAGATTATGTTGAAAAATAATACTATTATAAATCAGGGATGGTAATCGGAAATTTTTTTAACGATTATTACACCGATTATGATTCCGATTATTAAACAACTTTTCCGATTATAACTTTCCGACTCCAATTCCGATTATTGGAAATTCGAATTATAGCTTTCCGATTTCGATTTTTAAAAATTTGAATTATAACTTTTGGATTCCGATTACGATTATTTAGAATTCCGATTCGGATTCGGATTACAATTCCGATTTAAGTAATAATTCCGATTAATTTCGGATTCGGATTTGAATTCCGATTCCGATTAAGCATAGAACAGTCAAATTAAGGCAAAATTCTCAAGACAGACGTTGTCTACTGTTGTTTGGACACATAATATAGAATTAAGGCTAAATATTCTTTGGATTTACGGCTCAAATTGGCCTCCCACACCAGTACAATATTGAAGTTAAATTCGACTCCAATAAGTTCAAATATATACGAATTCCAATTATATTAAAATTCCGATTCAGATTTTGAATTCGGATTCCGATTATTTCAGAATTCCGATTCCAATTAACGGATTCCGATTCCGATTATTTAGAATTGCGATTAGAATTGCGATTATTTTCGGATTCTGATTTGAATTCCGATGCCGATTGACAACCCTGTTATAAATGGCTACGTACCAGGTGGATACTTTCTCCCTCTGTTTATGCTGAAGAATAAGTAGTAAATAAGAATGCTGAGAAGTGCAAGACCAATCAACAATGTATTTAATGTTACCATTCCGAAGTACGATCAATTTTGTGCTCGTCTACTCTTGACAAGAACCAAACCTTTGTATTTATTTTTGCACAACAGGCACATCTATTTTTACTTTCCGTTCGTGATTTTCTACGCTATACCTCTTGTTAATGTGGAAGTCTTCGCTGTCAAGTAAGTGAATCCTTAATTGTCATGTTTGCCAAGTTTCATGACATTATACGTAATTAACGGGACCACAAGGACGAATGGTGTATGATAAAACCCGTGGTTAATTTTCGATTGACCTAATTAGCGCTGCGCTCTGAATTCTGAAATGTTAGGTACGTTTATATGCTACCGTAACCGTGCGTACATACCCTCTGGTCAATTGCTTTGGCATAATTAATGGCGGCTCCCGCTCCGCGCCAAACTGAGAGCGGGAGCCGCTATTAATTATTCCAAAGCTATTAACTAGAGGGTACGCGGTGGTACGATGGTTCGCCACAATTAATCAATACATTGCTTTTATTGTTTGTAGTTTCAAGAGTCCAGGTTAGACCTCCAGTTGTCTAATTAGAAAACCATTCGCGCTAATTAGTGAAATTGAATCAGCAATTTACTATAATTTCTAGTAATCAGGAGGTTATAATTACCTACTTTTGTATAGGAACATTTATGAAGTGCTTTTTACACATTCTGAAATAAGCGTCTTATTTATCAAACCCATATTATATATAATTGGTATATCGAACTGAATTTGTCAAGCTATATTTAGTTCATACGATTTCGGTTAGATGCTGTTCTACTGAATTATTGTAATTACTCCAAATTAAACCTAGTAAATGATATGGTCAACAAAATCGCATTGTATTTCGTACGCTGTACGAACTTGAAAAAGTTTAGCAAGGCCGAAGTGTCAGTGCCCTCAGTGCTCTGTCGACTTTCTCCATACTACTAACCAGTACACATTTTCCAAAAATTGTCTTGATTTTGTGGTACACTTTTTTCAAAATGTTAACGAAAGTAGAAGCAGAACTCATAAATTCCATTGTTGAACAAACCTGCAAATTGGGTCTCACACCAAAAGATTGGGACTCAAATGAATATCGAGCAATTCCATCAATCCAGAAATGGAAGAAATATGTGTCACCGCTTCTCACACTCTTCGGTTTTGCATATATGGCGTTTGTCATACTTCGCTTACCCAATACTCTGGCACATTACAATATTTCAGGGAATTTAGACGAGGCCATCATGCATTCCATTTTATTGTACTGCCGCGCAAACGCGCTCGTCAATGCGGTCACAAATTCACTTTACATGGATGACGTCTTTTACCTTCAAAAACTGGGCTCGAATTTCAACAAAAAATATGGCAAGTTAATTATTACTTGTTTAGTTTTCTAGAAATTTTAATTACATTCTTTTAGGTTTACAAAATGTCGGACGAGAGCATTTGTCTCCAATGTTGCGAGAAAAATATCTGCAGTTATTTGTCGTATCTGCTTTTGGTTTCGCTGGAATAGTGGGATTGGATTTCTTGGTGTACCCAGATAACCCTGCGTTTCTGTATTCCGTATTACCAGACTGTTACAAAACAAAATCAACACTGGCCATTTTTTGCATTCTTGAATCCACGACTGTATTCTTCTTCA
>JAQIXO010000398.1:0-21253 GCA_034700305.1 Protaphorura armata
GGGGGGGGCATAACCCATGCTCGAGGACCGGTCTCCTTTATTTTGAGTTTTGATTTTCATCCGTTTCCGATCTAATACTCGGTGCGCGGTCCGGTCATGAAACTATTCCTTAATTTTGTCTCCTTGGTATTATTCCGAAAAAGCACAACGACTCCCAAGCGTGTCCCAAAGACTACCGCTCATCGGGAGTCATAAAATATTGAAAATCAATCGAAAACGTTGAGAAAACGCTTGGACTCGTTTCATCCTAATTCCAGCTACATTGTATTCCCAATTTCACGGACACAATAGAACAAAATCGAACGACACTTACAAAACCAGGTCCTACGAAAAATACTTTCTTCACCAACTCTCACACTTTCATTCCAGTCATTCACACACACAATGACTCCACAGTTTTTTGGTAAGGAGGGGTGAGGGTGGGGTCAATCACCTTAGGGACATTTTGTTACCCTCCTTAATTTCCAATCCATCATTTTGACCGTCACATTCAATGACAGACTCCGCTGAGTAGGTATCAACTTAAATCCATCCGCTCCTTCTAAACATTACTCTCTAAAATCGTGTTAGTTTAATCTCTCAAAAAAATCTGAGTAAATATCAAATACTTCACTCACGGCGCTCTCGAGCTCACGCTATTTCATTGTTCAAGAGTGTGAGTTGAGTGAGTAAAATCTAACCAGACCAGACCAGACCAGATCAGACCCCTGGATACCTTAAGGGGGTTCTTTTATAAATAAATGCAATACAACAAAAAGAGGACAATATAATAGATCTAGGGTAATCGGACCCGTCTTTTTTTTCAAAATCGTATTCCCATGTATCGTATCATATTCACATCTGACACACCTTGTCAGCAGCAAATCTTAATTTCCTTCCATTACGTGTGTTACAATATAAAATTCACTCAACTAAAGAAAACCTGCCTGTCATTTTTTGATATTCGGAACAATAAGTACGTAAAATGACACTGGATGTCTAGTGTATCGGATTCCATCCATCCAGCTGAATTTTCACCTCAAATTTTCAAGTGTATATTCAAAGGGTGCTCAAAAGGGGCATTATAAAATGTGGAAAATTCAAAATGAATCACCTAATCTACTATGAAATATTTGCACTAAAAAATTTAATTTTTGATTGAGGCGCCCAAGACATTCAGAAAACACCTTAAACCAAATAAGTAAATATTATTGTACTCAAACCCCTTCCTATTTTTTCCCATACAAAAACTACTAGGTTTTTGACTGACTGATTCAACACTTATTAAGCTGACCGGGAATAACACAATACAATGAAATATAATGGAACACAATGGTTTCCCAAATGATCTCAACACTTTCTTTAGCTAAATTTCTATTCATAAATTGAATTATCACGATGAGTCCCCTTTGTGTCCAGGTGAAAAAGGGCCTTCAATTTCCTTTCTTTCTTTTCTTTCTTTTATCCTGCTTAGCTTATGCTTTTATCTTTATTTTCTAACCCAGTCCACCCAACCGTAGCATTATGGCCGAGCATGGTCACACTGTACCGGTATGGCTACCGTTTTCCCTTTTTGTAAATTGTTGGTACACTGTACTGTGTACTGTTCTGTTTCTGTACTTTGGCCTCGTCCCGTCCCAGTCACTCATGACCATCCATGGTGAACAAAGTACTATGTATTTATTTATTTTTCTTAAAAAGCTTAGAATACTCAATTCAATTCAATGAAAGGAAATAAAAGAATCAAAAGAGAGAGAGAGAGGACACAAAAAACCACTATCCAAATGTAAGCACGACTTAAAACGCACCCAAATTGACCGAAAGAAAAATAATGTGAGAGAGCCATTAATGGGTATCAACACAAATTCAGGTGAGAGGGAAAATTACATGACAGGTCGATTTTTAGTCTTAAAAATCATGCACAGGTAAGAATGGAACTCATTCGGTTCAATGGGTTGGGTAAAATAAAAATTTAATTTCGTCATTCACTTTGTCAAGTTTCAAATTGAAAGTTTGTATGTGTATTCATTAATTCGAATCAGTATAATGAATTAAATATTGTATAATGTGCAACACGTCTAACAAAAATTAACCAAGCTCGCCAATCTCAGAAACAGAAAATCTTCCCCGCTCAACAGTATTCAAAAGTTTAGATACCTAACAAGAAGAACAGACCAAGATAGAACTAAATTAATTAAAAATCGGCATCGAAATAAAATTAAATAGTTCACAAAATAACTAACTAAGAATTAAGAGAGTTGGGACCTGACAAAGTTCACGATACGTAAAACAAAAACAAAAACAAAAATAATTAAGAAATTCGCATGCATAGATCTGTCTAAAGATTTTAAAAGGCTGAATATTTCGTAGAATTCAAATGGATATAATTCTTAAATCTACATCTCTGGTCAAGTCATTCACACCATCAAATATGATCATATTTAATAAGACTTCCAAATATATGTTTAGAGTAATGGCAATGTCACATTGAAATGAGTGTACCAATTAATTTCCCCTAATCTCACGTAGTTAAAGTTTCGACTCATTCTCAAAACACAGAAAGCTGGGAAACTCATTTTAATGTGTTAACATTTTCGTACAGGGATGCGTTATGCGTTAGATCAATATTAACTGTAATGAGGTTTAATTTAAGTTTATAAAGAAAAGAGAAATAGGAAGACTTCAGGAATGAACAAAACAAACAAAATCAGATTTTAATCTTGAGAATATTTTTCATAACCCCGATTAAACAATTAATCATCACCGTCCTCAAATATGTACCATACAAAAGTATACCGGACAAACGATAATAGCACGCATAATAATTCTATTAGAAAATCACGGACAGTACAATTCAATTCTACTGCACGGATTAATTTTGAATGTTATAAATGTGGGACACATGGACAATAGAATACAAAGGATGTTTTCTTTTGAGGTGGAAACGGAAACACTTGCTTTTCATTCAACTCATCCATTCCAAACAATCCAATTCAATTCAATCCAATTCTATCCATGAAAATACTCAACAATAAAACTAATAATATACATGTGGCCTCTAGCATTCAAGCTTAACTCAATTCAACAATGGAAAAACGGATTCGTGTCGTGTCAAGTCGCGCCGTGCCGTGCCGTCCCCATGCCCCGCCAATGCCATGCCGCAAATGTTTACCCGAATTTCCATGACTCTACGACTACTCTTATTGTTGTCCAGTTTTAGTAAGTAGTCGCTGACCATAATTGCTATTCCTATTACTATTCCTACTTTTCATTTTATTGTATTCCTTTGTGTAGCCGTGTCCGACATTATGGTCAGTCTTATAATTTTGTACTAACATGCGAGTTCATTTCCTACATCCCAGGTCACGCATTTTTAGCTACTAAGGTAGTTAAATAAAGTAAGATATACATTTTGAAATATTTTATCATCACTAGTTATGACTATGAACCACATCGAAATGGGTCATACAAAAATGACAACATTTTCTATACAGTAAATCGCAAGAAATTCCTTAAATTCAGACTGCCGAGACACGAGACAGACTACAACAATATGTCCTTGGCTAAATTAAAATCTCATTCCCACAAATATTTACTGGTTGGAATTAGTTAAACATAACGATGTTGAATTTACGTACCTATTCATATTCATTTCATCCATACATACCTAGTCAACCAACGAACCATAGCAATTCATAATTCTAAACCATCTGTTTATCATTCATTCCTCATCCTCATTTTTATCCATTCATTCACCATACACAACACAACACACCGCTCTGTTACCTTCCAACTTTTACAGGAAAAATTTCTTCTTTTACACACGAAACACGCACGGATAACATTTACAATTTTACATTTTATAATTTACATCCCAATTCCCCAACACGGGCCACACAAAATAAAACTCTTGAAACACGTACGTACATGTACATGTACACGTACAAAGTATGTGTATAGTCACAGCATACGGATTACTAATTAATTTAACATTTCCTTCCATACAAAATATCACAATTCACACAGACACACAACATGAACATTCATGACAGAAATCTACATTAACCTTAATTTTTTTAAACCATTGTAATTTTCATTATACCACGAAATGATGTCGTGCCATGCGAAATATTTTTATGCTACAGAAAAATACGTTTTACAAGAAAAATAGCTTAAGGAACGTTTTTGTACATTTTAAATGTCCGTAATTAATTGATTAAAGTCAAAAAGTAATTAATTAATGATAATAAGTGGTCGGTTATGGTTATACTGTAGTCATTCTTGTTTGACTTATTCGCTTTGCCTTGCATGTCCTATTATGATTATGCCTTTGTAATCGACCCCTGGCCATTTGACTTTCGACTTGACTCTCCCCCTCGGTCCGTTGTGTCCGTCCGAATGACTACCCGGGTAATTAGATGACTTTTTGCATGAGATTCACAAATTTTCCCTCCTGGCTTGTTCAAATGGTGAGGGGGCTTTGAACGAACGTAGAGTATCGATTAGGAAAACGTCACACTTCTCATTCTCAGTCCACCAGAACTGAATTCCTCAACAATAAATGCCTTAGCTTTGTGTACACAACAGAGGAAGGACAACAATAGACTCCCCGAATTCCCCCTATTCTTCCCCAACTCCCCGTGAGATTCATTCATCACTCACAATTTCAATTCAAATTCTCTCAACCTATTCGTATGAGGAAAACTTTAAGCAAAACAGGAGGAACACATAATATTTATGAAAGAAAAACTAAATGAAATTCCTGATATTACTGTGCATGTCAAATAGAAAAATAAGTCTAAAATTTCAATCAATATGTGCGAATTTTTTGCAAAAAATTGCAGAATTAGAAGGATTTATTCCTACATTCACCCAATTTCCACAGCTCCGTAATGTCCTTCAATCCTAATTACTACCGCTAAGCCAAGAATTGTCATTTCTGAAACAGAAATTATCTCTTAGGTTGACAAAGGGCATTTGAGGATATAGAATTTTCTGTAATGATTTGTAAAAAGTATGTCTCATCTACCATTGATATTTGCAATATTTGAGAGAATCCCAACTAGATATTTAGAATTAGATATTTTTCGTATTTCAAAACTTTAAACGGTTTCAAAATATGTATACATTTGATATTTGTAGTTGATGTAAGTTTGACTCAAAAAATCAGTCGCCTAACGTCAACTTGGATGAATTGATAAAAACTATAAATCAAAATATTTAATTAAAATTATTATGTGAAATTTTCGAAAAAGAGTCTGATTCGATAGTGAAAGTGTGAACTAGAATCAGTCATTTACAAATATTTTGAAAACCTTAAAATTATTTCCATGCTAAACCCACTTCGAAATACTTCAAAATTCTAATCTCATTACCACCAAAACAATTTTCAATATAAACAGGAAGGAGCCTAAAATTTTACGATTTCGAGCAATTCACAGCCTTAAAATATTTAAAACGATTTCCTTCGTTTCGAAACTTTTGTGATTTTGTAAGTTCACCATAAACAAAGTCCTTTTTATAATCGGATTGGTCAAGAAAGAATGTTTTTGGTCAAGTCTTAATGTTCCTGACACCATGTGAAAGAATTTTACCCCTACGGCAGTACAGGGTTAGCAGTGAGCCATTTACACTACATCCACATGAGAGACACACAGGCTGGCCGGTCCTAAGCCGAATAATAAATACATGAATGGGGAACCCTTGAAGAGTTTTGAAATATTATAAAGGAGAATGCGGTAGCCCTGGAATTTCAACAGGGGAGCCAAGCTGGCTGGCATAGTTGCTTAAACGCTTTTTTTTTCTTCTTGACTTTTGACGACGACGACATGGCCCTTTTTTCTCATTCCATTTCATTTCCATTCCACCATGGGCTTTTTTTTTTCTTCTCTCGTTTGGCTTTTCAATTTCTTCTTTGAAAAGGCAAGGAGGCAAACGAAGTCACGGCGTTAAGAAATCAATGGCCTGCTGAGTTCAAATCCAACAACTTATAAAAAAAGAGAATCCTGACATACCTAGTCACACCGCCATACCTTAACACCTGGGGAAATCCTCTGTTATGTATTTACCTTTTACATGGCCTAAGTTTTACAAGGGAATCCCTTGTCACGTTAAAATATAAATTGATTCATGTTTTTCTACGTATGTTGTGAAAACTTTAAAAAATAGAAAAGTCAAGAAATAATTTTATTTCCCTACGAAACATTGCGTTAGTTGAGTTGCACTGACAAGTAATAAAAAATTAATCCACGTCCAATTTCACATGTGAAGTAGTTTCCTTGTGAGTCTTTATAGTACACTGTACAGGTCCTACTTAGTCCAAAATACAAATCCCTGATGTCAACCATACCATATGCACAAAAAGGCAAAAGAATTTAAAAGTTTTAAGCCATTACAGCTCAAAGAACAGCATAACAGCCTTGTCAATGAAAATATGTGTAATCTCTCCTTCCTCATCCATTGTAAGGAAAAGGAATCCATTTCAATTCTAAACAAGAACTTGGTCGTATTATATTCACTCACCTCCTAAATTATGAACAATACACAATTCTATTCAAAAATAAAAAAAATTGAATGTGTCCTTGAACACTTGCTATCATTCCGAGAGCGAAAGAATTAAACTCATGAAGGATTTCACAGAAATTGTATGGAAGAGATACACAAGACAGATCAATAATTCTAATATAGGGGAATGTTTCTCCGATTCTCTGTAGAACTTCTCGGATCATACATCTATGAAATTATCAAGATCTAAATATCTGCTGGTTTTGCCAATTTGTTGAATTCCCAGATTTAATATTTCTCGATTTTTTCATTCATTCAGTCAACATGTATTATCTTATAAACGCAGTAAAGAATCCGGGAAATTATTCATGGTTATGGCTGTCAGAGATTACGTTCTGAGTTTACCATTGTCAATTCTATTGACTCAAATTGGGAGAAACGGATGAGTCTTCCTAACATTTGGAGAATTTATGGAATTCTATAATCGCATAAAAATTAGTCTGACTAATGATGAGACACTGACCACTGACCGGACAAACCGATGGCCTTTTCTACCTTGAGGAAAATGAGACATCGTGGTCACAAGAGTGCCTACATTTTGAACTGAAAATGGACAACTTCTTATGGACCACCCTCTGCTGGGCACATGGGTCGTCACAGACCGCTAAAATTTTGTGGGCAGATGCTCCATGACCTCCTCTTTCCAGTGACACCACGTATGACATCTAACATAACATAAGGGCACCATACCTTAACCTGGGGTCACTTTGTTGACCTCCTGAGGTCGAACGGATACCTCTACAGAGTTTCGCCAATACAAAAGTTGTTAGGCATCAGTTGGGGGACAGCATATCAAATTTTGAGCCAATTCTGACGGGCAGAGTAGGCTGAACGCCCGATGGCCCGAGGAGCGGTCTCCTTACAGGTATGAAATTTTTTTAAAAAATTAAAAAATCAAAATTCTGACCTCGTAGGGCGTCCATTTGGACGGAAGGGTAGGGGAAGGAATATGGATAATTGTCCTTCTTCAGCGTCTTCGGTTTCCTCCTTGGACGATATTTATAGTCGGGGTGATCCTTAAATTTTAAAAATATTAAATTAAATTAAATTGTTATAGCTAATACCGTCAAGAAACCTTCAGTCCTGTAAGTCCTGTTACCTTCATGTGTTGGGCGCGCAGCCTTTTCGCTTCATCAATAAACGGTCTCTTTTCGTCTTCTGTAAGAAGTTTCCATTCTGCTCCGAGTCTTTTACTAATCTCAGAATTATGCATTTTAGGATTCTCTTGAGCTATTTTCCTCCGCTGCATTCTTGACCACACCATGAAAGCATTCATCTTTAAAAAAAATAAAAAAAAATAAATTATAATTCAGATTTCTTCGTTTTCTCGCCAAAACTCACTAAAAATTAATTTTCGAATTTGTTGCACTCACCGGTCTCTTAATGTGATCATCCCCTGGAGAAAGTCCCATTCCAGAAGTATCCTTACATTTCCCTTGACCCATTTTCCCTCCACTCATCATACCACCGTTCCCACCACCACCCCCACCCTGAGGACTCATGAGCCCTGAAGATGACCCTGAGGATGATGAGGTACTCGGTGGGGTCAAATGTACACTGGCGGCCGCCGCCGCGGCTGCATGATGTAAATGATGATGATGACCCATTTGCATGGAACTCAAATGATGTGACATGAGGGATGCTGAGGGTGGGGGAAGTCCATGAGAGGCGGCCGCCAAAGACATTAGTGGTCCGCCACCATGTCCACCATGAGCATGAGAAATCCTTGACGATAAATCTGCATGACTCAATCTCCCACTCCCATAATTATCTTCACACATTTTATAAATGTCTGGCATGAGGAGTTGATTTTGATGATGATGCTGTTGATGTTGTTGACGATAGAAATAATCTTCTAAATCTGGTGGGATTTGATTCCAAGAAATTCGGGGTCTGTCGTCAGGTTCAATTTTGGGACCGGGGAATTAGTTCGAGTAGTTCAGTCCGATCGTCAAATCGTACCGATGACCCGTGGGAATTTAGATATCAGATATTATGTACTGTTCTTTAACACTCCAACGTGTGTGTTAGCTCTAGCACTAGCTCTTCTTCCAACTTAATTTTGTTTGTTATTTGACTTCAATTTCCTCCGTGTGGCTTCATTCCCCCTTCTCATCTATTGTTCAAAAACGAATTAATACCAAGAAATGAATTCATTACCTTTTACACACTATTGAAACCTAAATCTGCTCCGAACCGGTATATTTTGTATTTGTCCTGTCCTACACATTCTATTTACTTTTCCGCTTTAACAATTGATTCTCAACACGTCCGGTCGAATGGAACAACGGGAACCCCATGCGACGGGACTCAAACTCACTCTTGAAACACCCTCTGTTTGTTTTAATTATTTTCAGTCTCTCCATTATTCCCCTGCCTTTGATTTCAATTCAATTCGTTTTTGAATTAATACACTCGTTTTGAAACTCTGGCTGTGCTAAAAAATAATTACTACGCGCTCTGGCTCTTCTGGCCCATGTCAATTAATACAAGAAGTCCTTCAATGACAACTACATTTACATTGCAAGGTGTTTTTGTCGCACCATATGGGGTGAAAATGTGTTGATTGGCAATAATCAGCCAATCAGAGTATTGTTAGGGCTTCAGACATTTCACAATTGACAATTTACGACATACCACTCACTCTATACTCATTTGTTGCGTTGCGACATCAATCAAATTGTGTTGAAATTCAAGTCAAGTTAGTTACGAATTATACGAGTACGATTGGACTGTAAGAAATGTTATTCGTTTTTCTATACATTTTGTATTATTACAAAAACAACCTGGCCAGACATGCCAGAAGTACAGAAATTGTACAGGTGGTAATATATAAAATGAATGTCAATTTTCTATATGGTCGCGTCGCGAAAAAAACTGTACAAGTTCATTTACAAAATTCCGACACACATAATTCAAGCAAGCTCAAGATTGTTTGTTGTATTGTAATTTTGATGGTCCTTGATCGCAAAAATGATAATAAAAATGAATTTATAACCCTTTAAATTGTTACGTTAACAATTAACAATTGAAAATTGTCATTGAACTACACGCATTTTAGACAGAAAACTAGTTTGGTTTTTTCAGATTTTGGTTCTCACGTTTAGTAGACCTTGGGAATGAATCATGGAATTTATGCATATTATTATGTATTGTGTGAATTGACGCAAATGCTTCATGTTCTAATGAATTCATTAAACTGTGAACTTAGTTTTGTACACTTGGAATGAATGTCACGTCTGAGTTGACAGTTAAAGGATATTTATTACATGGAATTCAATGACAGATTAATTCCCTTCATTAATGCAAACATAAAATTATGGTATTAGTAACAAAGTCACATTATGATGAGTACGCAGTTGACGCAGTATATTTTGAGTTTCAAGACTAAGGACAGACCATTGTGTGTGTATGTGTCTGCAGTGTGTACGGTCAAAAACTCTACATTATGGTGCATTGTACAAGTATCATCATGACTATAATTTCGATGTGAATCACGGAGTGCAATTCAGTGATTTTAACTTAATTTCTGCAAAAATGCTGACACTGACAATCTAAAAGCCTTTGGATATTTTCCAATTGGTCAATCGAACTACAAATAAAATAGAGTTCCGTGTCTCATTAGAGTTCCATGTCTCATCTGTGTACATGCATTAGACTCCTACATTAGAATCAAATAAAACTTTAATATTGACTGAAGAGTTTTTATTATATCATGAGAAGCGAAGGCTAGAAACTTTAATACAAAAATGACTGCATACATATAATTCAAATATTGCTTAGTGAGATGGTTCGAAACTTTTTTAAAATAACTCTCGCTATACTATATTCGCAAACAGGGTGTCCTACCCAGCAGAAGAATCCTGAAAATAAAAATCACACTTTTTGTTGCACGTGAATTGAACCACCATAACCTGTATTGTATGTGCCGTGAGTGTGTCTTTATTCCAAATATACAATTGGCGTTTCTAATTCTAATTATAGATCAAGCCAATTCAATCGTGATGATGCACCACAATGGGAATGCTCCTCACGCTACTCAACGCGCTTAGTAAGCTAATCACTAAAACTTGTTCCTATTAGTACAAGTGTATATCTCACTTTTTTACCACCAAAAAGCTCTTCACGAATTGTTGTGAATCGTTACGAAATCTTCTAGTCTTAATGTCCTATAAATGCCATGATATGAATTACGTGTGACTAAACGATTCACAAAAAAAGTGTTCAATTGGATCTACTTTTCTTAGGAAACCTCAGATGCCAAAAAAATACTAAATAGGATTTTTTTTAAAAAAAAAAACTTCGCATGTTCGTCAGTCTGTGGTTTACGGAATAAAAAAATCAAACAGAGCACAGCGAATCAATGACAAAAGAGAGTTTAACGAGTAGCCTGATAGTATACAAGTAAAATTCCAAATGTGTTATGGTGTGCGTAGGTATTCGTAGCGGATGAAATTAATTTTTCTTAATCAATTATAATCGTGTTTTGATTTCTTTATCAAGTTTTTCTTCCCATCAATATTGACTGTGTCACCAATACCTAAAGATGTGGCCATTTTGACTGACCGTGAGTCATCTCTAGTCAAATACTTCGGGTCACACCCACACCTGAATTTCCAGTAACATCAATAAGATCTCTCAATCAAAACCGTCGAAACTTTACTTGACATGTGACAGGTGAGACGTGCTACTCATTCGTCAATTAAAGAATTGCCAATTGAAAACGGAATACCTAATTAACCTAATACATATTTTCAATAACTTACATTGAAATTACAATTCTGAAATCGACATTTTAGCCTCAAATCAAAATAAAATGACAACTCACTTCCAATTTCCAATGTGAATGTTTGTAATGTAATAATTAAAGCCAACTTTTCGACTTTTTCAATTTCGTTTCCTGGATTAAAAGTTTTTCCAATATTCCAATCCATTCACTGTCACTCCCACTTGACTCGCACAATTACCGTACTTTTAGTTTCAGCTAAAGTTTAATTAATTACGAATTACCACATTCACACTAATCACTATGTATGTCCCTGTCCCACTTCCGCTGTCTTTATTCTCAAAAACTTTCGACTAAAAATTCATATGTAGGTCGACAGAACTCAACTTCTGATTTTATTAACTTCCGCTGCCAGAAACTCAAACAACAATCGTCGTCAAATTCAAAACACAATTTTCAAAATTCAATTCAAACCGTATCGTTCCGTAAATGTAACTTTTCAAACTCCAAAATTTTCGAACACTCACCGTACCCTACGCATACCGTTCACTATTACACACTTAACACTAAAACGCAACAATCAATCCAAATTTTTGAATCAAAAACAGACCACAGAATTTTTTTATTAGTATTTTTCCGACGGCAGTTTCAAAAGTCACACCTTTTCAAAATTACACGGTTTTTAATTCCGAGTCCGATTTTTTTGGCTCCACGAGAATTCTAAGGAGAACGTGATTCAATCTTCAAACCAATTTCAAATTTTTGTACACGATCAAATTTTTTGAAATTTTTTGTTGTTGTTTTTTGAAAAACAAGGAGAACAATAAATTGTGACGAGCGAGGTGACAATTCTGTGTGTTGTTGGTCTGAGTCTCGGTGGGTAATTGAATGAGGGTGGTTTTGTGTCTGTTCTATGTCTGTCTTCTCTGCCTATCTGACTAGAAAAATGTTGAGAGCGTGGATTGGCATTGGCAGGGGAGAGCGTAATGGAGGGGACGATCTCTGACAGACCCACAAAAATCCACACAGACACATTGGACACAGAGGGACGGAGGGCGTGGCTCGAGTCTTTGTACTAACACAATCCAAGGAATCCAACCAACACAAAGGCACCACAACACAAAACACTCACCAAAAACAATAACTATGGCCATTTACAAGTAATTAGAATACGAATGGATGGACATGCTATATGATGTGTTAGAATAATGGTTGCTTAGCAACAGTATTTTATATTTTGCATTTCATAGGGTGCGGTCATACTCTCTTACTCGGCAAACTAAGAAAGCACTGTGCTCACTGGACTGACGGACTGACCACAACATAACAAACACTATTTTTTAATATAAGTCGGTTAATCCGTTAATTGTTAATTGTTAAATTGTTGCTTAGCAACACTCTTTTATATTATAGGGTGTGGTCGTACAATCATATGACTAAACGTTGACGTTAAGACGATCCACGATGTAGAACAGAGAGATCCACGACGCCACAAAAGTAAACATATTTTTATCCAAATAAATAGTATAAGGAAACAGTTTTTTGACGGACGTGTCGAGTGTCCTAAGCCCTAAGGTTTCGCCAATGCTCACAATACGTTAGGACCAAAAGATTTTTTTTTCATTGTAATATATTTTTCCGAATTATAATTATGTGTATTAACCGGAGGGCTGCATTGCTTTCCACGTAGATAAAATTTAAAATTGACAAGAAACCGAATCGCTCGCACTCCGCAAAAAGTAGATTCCACGCTAATGTTGAACATGTAGTTTGGTAGATAGTAATTATTGCGTTTCTTGTGTCTTTCTGTATTTAGCACTTGGATTTGGTTTCTCCAAATTGCTCGAATTCGAATTGCTGGACTGATAGATAAAATTGAGTAGTGCATGATTCATTAAAACATTTATTGCGTTTGGAAACCAAACAGTCAAATCTTTGTGAGATTGTCTGTATTATGGTTGCAAAAAGATTAATTTCTTAGCATCACCCAAACCTTATCTTTTTGAAACGTGCATTGGGCTAAATTAGACCTTCTCTAGGGCTAAATTATGTTCAGTGAGATTATCTAATACAACTTTTTCATTCAAACTAGTTAGTTCTCAATTAAAATTAAAATATTTGGCGCTAGCTCATTACACTTTTGTACTTTTAAAATTAGTTTATATATTTTTATGTAAAGAGCAATGTCAACAAGTCATCCAGAAAATTTTAGTTTGCTGTATTACAAGTTCACAAAGTAATATGCGACTGAATTGAGTGAAGTTAGAAAAAGTCGTTGGTACGAATGCAAATGCCACAATATCACATAAAACAATCAATGAAATTATCAGATCAGAGTCATTAATAAATGCATTTGCTTGAAGAAAGAGTTATTCCAGAAATACTCGGAAAAATAGAATGTTGGTATAAAATTTAGACACGTGTACTTTTTGCGCTGTACTGTTGCTGTTAAATAAAAATGGAATGCCCTTTTATTGCATTGCATTGCATTATTTTATTTCTGAAAAGAAGAAGAGTGAACCACAAAAGGTGATCATGCTTTGAATTTGAACACATAATGCTAAACTTTAGTAAAAAAGAATAATAAGAAGAAAGAGTCAATGTCTGGTTTTCAGATTACATTAAGGATATTGTTGAGCCTGAGCTCAGAGATTTCAAAACATGTCTGTCAGTCTCAATCCCAAAAGCCCAAATCCGGTCCATTCCATTCCATGTAATAATGGAGATAATGAGATGGATCAATTATTATTTTGATTCCGATTATCTAAACAGCTTTACAGTCCAGATTATTAAAATGCTCTTCAACTTAACTGTACTCGTCCCATACATCTTGCGTTGCATAGAATACTGATGATGACGAAGAGGACAATGGACAGAAGAATTCCTCTTAGTCCTCGTCATAATACACCCATGTAAAGCCTAATGCTCAAAAAACGTCCATTCATTTTTCTAAATGGACGTGATGCATTTAAAAATCCATTATTACGTTCCATGGATGTGATTTCAATCTCATTTCTTTTCATTATTATATTTTTTCAATTTTTTTTTGTATTCTTTGGTTGACTAAGGAAGGCAAGACACTCGTTCATTTGATGCTTAGTGAGAGAGGGGACTGACTGGAGTGGACAGGAGATCACGTAGACATTTAGAAAGACATGCATTATTATTATTATTACTATTATGGACCTTGAGACCCTTTTTAAAAAAGACACGAGGATAATGGTAAGAGACACCATCCATTCAAACGTTCAAAGCCTTAGTTTGGTTTTTGGTCTTTTCATGAGACTCAATTCTTAAAATTTATTCATCCATTCTTTAGGACGGACGGACGAGTAAAAAGGGGGCCGTGGGTCTCATTTTAGTCCAAATAGAATGGAATAAAAAAATAAGTTGTGTCGTAGTCGTAGCAGGCAGTTCAGTTCGTGTCGAATTCATCCATGAATGGAAAGAACAGAGTTGAAAAACGAGACCAGGATTTAAGTCAAGTTTCACTCTTTCTATTCATAACAATTGGTCAATTCAATCTTTAGAAAGACGAATTCGAATGGATGGACACAATCATTCTAATGCAATAATGACAATGTAATGGGCATTGGCAGGCAGGTCAATTCAATTCGATAAACAAGGATAACGTAAAGTAATACACTGATACGTGAACGTCCCGGTATGCGCAGGGACAGTCCAATTCAAAAAGTTTGTTGACTTTCGGCCTGAATTTTTGAATAATTCAAAAATTCTTATGTTCAATTGGTTAGTTGAGAGTTGAGTAAGAAGAAGTGAAAACAGTCATATAATTTACACAAAAAAATTATGTTTCGGCTGTTCGATCAATACGAATGCCGAATGGCTAATTTTTCTCTAGCCTTAAATATTTGTTTATTTGTACTTTCACGAGTACAATCACGATTAATCTAAATATTAATTCTGTGTATGTAAGTGCAGGGAAAGTTGTGAACAGTATATTTAACTCGACGTAATTTGCGAATATTATTTTTTTCAACAATTAAAATAGACTTTCTAGATATGTAAACCTCGCTCCCGTTGATAAAATTTGAAATGAGTTCTCTAATGAAATAAAAATTATTAGATGAATATTCATAGAATTTTTTCGACAGGACCGATGAACGAACCTTCCAGAAAAATAAAAATACCCCGGAACGTTGCAGAACTCCATAAGAAAATATTTCATGCAAACTTTCCCAGACAGCAAGGTAAGTAATTGCTTAGATTGAACTTCATCTGTCATGCCCTTGAAGGAAATCATACTTCCTCAACTATACGGAAGATATTCTCAAATATTTGTGAACGTAGACGGTTACCAAAATTGTGTGTCTCAATATCTCATATTATGGTAAATATTAATGCACATAGATAGATTTTGCAAATATGAATAATTATTCCTTTGGAATGATAGCTTGGCTATAATTCCTGATTACCAACGTGTAAAATAAATTATATATCTGAGCATTTAACTTCCAGAAACAACACACAACGACATAACTTGTGAAACCTGAGCAAGGAACATTTTGTTTGAGGTTTTGAAAATGATGATTTTGAAGGGATGATGATGCACAGGCACAGAGAGAACCGCCGGTCGTTTGACTCTAATCGTATTATAACAACTCGAAGGATAATGTCACATTGAGTCTCTGCCTCTGTCCTTCCCATTCTCCCATGAATAAAATTCAATCCTTTCTTTCGGTTTGGACTTTACATAGTGGTACAAACAGGACATTCAGGACTTGAACTCAACTTTGTGAGCTTATCCTCTTGTCTGTGTATTTGTTTGTGTCAAAGAAGGTTTTTGTCAAATCCTACAATTCCAATGCAATACAGTACAGTATGAATGCATGCACGCAAAGCTTTTGAAAAATAAAATGGGATGCGATATGATATAACGCTACGTTACGTTGCGTGTGTAGAGATTTTGGATGAGCATACGCTTGGCTGCATTCAAAATCTCATTCAGAGGCTCATACGGAGATCTAATTTTTCCCAATTGGATGGTGCATTTCCTAGCAAAGCAGCACAGGGTGCCACAAATGTATTTCACCCAAAATTCCAAGAAATTGTTTCCTTGTCCTTCTGCTTCCCATTTAAAATTTACCTCGCTAGAGTGCTTAACGTTTAGAATTAGAATATTCGGAAATTCTACCTTCAAAAAATATTTCTAGATTCATTCGTTTAGCGCCGTTTGATTTTAGCAACTTATTAAAGTCAGTGGAAAATCTATAATAGTTGGTTTGGATTTATGTCGAACAAGGTGGATTGATAATTACTGAGGATTAATTATGTAATTCGCATGTTCGATGGGATTACGTTTATTCCTCCCAAGTTTGTATGTAAAGACCTTACGTTTTATTGTATTACTGTAAGCGGGATTAAATTAGACTATGTATGTATGACACACGACATCCACGATTACCAATTTTTCTTACTGCTTAGTCAATGAATTATGAATTGCACAAATTGGTGATGACTGCTTTCCAAATTATGATAACCAAATATAACTGACCTTGAATTGTTAATTTGTATTAAATTTTCATTTGCTACTCTGATTCAACTGATGACTAAAGTGGCTTTAAAGGTCTTTAAAAATTACAAGTATCAGGAATCCAGAATATCCATTAAATCACGTCTATCAACTCGTCGGCAATTTCTTTCTAAGCCAGTAAAAAAATGTTGATAATCCCTTGCCAAATTACCGGTCGGTCCGCGATTTTTCTAATTCTTTGTTTTGGTTCAGGTTTTTAATTTACTCGGTTTTTGCTTAATAGCAAGTAAATGGTTATTACTTTTAGTACATAATTTGTTACATATTTCTTCGACTCCATACAATTGATCGATTACTCATTCACAAATAACAAAATATCCCTGAGTTTGCAGTGTAAAGTTTTCCATTACAATTGACGTGAGTGCGTCTGGAATGTGAGTTAATCAGTTACAAAAGATGGGCAAAATTATTTTTTGAGCAGTAGACTGAATGGGCAACGGAATTTGGCACCTGACTAAATAATAAGTTAATTGACTCTGTCAATTCTATTTCTTGGATGGCAAGGAGTCATTTAACCAGTCAATTATTTTAACGGGTCCTCAGTATAGTAGTAAGTAAAATTTACTATTTCTTAAATTCATTCATTCATTGAGTATTTGAGTTGAGAATTGAGTATTGTAGGAAATGGAAATGGAAGTTACATTCATTTGCGTGAGATTTTGAGGACGTCCCTTCCTTCCCTGCCCTGTCCCTGGGGATTCATTTCAGGAAGGTGTGTGTCTGTGTTGTAATGAATCACGACGTGTCGGTTGCTGTATTGTGTTGAATAGAATTTTGTTTTCAGAACCAACCGTTCTCGTTTTGTACGTCCTTCTCTATGTATATTCTAGTAAAATCCAAATACTAAACTAAATACAGGTGAGGACGCGGACGCGGACATGAAGACCCGTTCAAAGGGTCAAATCCCCCTGAACAAAATGGCTAAGCCAAGTCGAGCCCTTAGAGTAAAATAGAGGGACATAATACATAATAGGAGACAGGGACAAAACAGACAGACAGAGAGACTCTCATGTCCCAGGTAATGAAGAATGAACCGGACACACTAGAGCATTAGTGGACAATGACTAGAGTTCTCAATGGAATCAATGAAATGAAGAAGCGAAACTAAATGGAAAAAGGAAGGACAATTTTTGAACAAAAAAAGGAAGAAGAGAGTGCGCGTTAGAAAAATCCGAGTCCGCACAAAAGAGACCTGCCTATTTTTCCTCAATGGGACCCTTTTCACCTCATGTGTTGTTTCTCATTGTTCAGACGAGTGAAAAGGGCCCCAAGTACTATACTCTGGGTCACAGTCACAATAAAATACGTACAACTACAACTTAGCTTTAACAGGTCGACGAGGGAGACTGTTCCAACGTACAGAGCAGAGATCTGAGTCTGATGTGGAAAACTTCTTTTAATTTTTTTATATGATCATATACTTTGAAATGCATACATGGCACTGCACTGGGACTGCCCCATCTTAAATTTAAATTCCTCTAATTTTAAGGCAGAAATTAATTTCTTTCTGCCTTTTTTTTCATAAAACTTAAAATTATTAATTTTACTTATTGCAGAAATAAGAGCACGTGTCTTGTACCAATTTCTAGTGTATTTTATTTTACAATCAATCATCGTTCCTTGTGAGAGAAGAAGTATAATCCAAATCCGAACGGTACACCGTAAAGCAATACCCTTCGGTGTTTTTTTTGAACACATTATGTGCATTTTTCTGGTGTTAGACGAGTACAACTACAGGGCAGGAGGAAGACTATGGACATGGACTATGATCCTCTCCCGGTATTTATCGTTTCTCTTGTTGGAAATAGAATGGGTCATTGTGTTCGTGTTTGTGACGCTGTGTACTCCGTAGTACTGATGAATGGATATTTCCCATTCATGAGGACCCATAAATACGTGCACTGCTGCTATGCTACTTTGGAAACACTCCCGTTCTGGAATGTAAATCAGAAGAGACAGGGCAAGACAGGACAGTTTTAGGATTTTTTTTTGAGGGGATCATTTTTATTCGGAAGTCATGACCGTGGAGGATTCAGAGGTCCTAAGCTGGGTTATTATGATTATTGTTGTGCAAAACAGTTTTTCTGTATGTCAGAATACATAGCATAGGTACAACATTAGATTCATAGTGACATTGACACGTGTTTAAAGGTATCATTTAGCATTGTTAGTCGGATTTATACATGATATTCCAATTCAAGGAGCAGAATACAGGTAATACAGGCATTGTTGTTCCAGAGTACGGATTTAGCAATATGTTGTTGGGAGATTTCATGTGGAAATGATAGGAGATAGCAAGAATATGAAGTTAGGGTTGAAGAATTCATGTATCGTCGGATCGAAAAGTGACCCGTCTATGCATTCTACAAGCTTCTATAACAGCATACATCATTCCTAACTGTAAGACTAAAATTTTGTGAAAAGTCACTTTTTCTAAATGCAATAAACGGCATCTCCGTCATCTTTTTCAGGAAGTAAATAATTTGTCGTTCCGGGCTATTCCGATCATCAACTGATCCAAATTCTTAATTCAGCAAAGACGAGAGTCGCTAAAACTAACAGTCAATTTAATTACAAGCCCTGGTCCTTACGGGAGACAGAAAAATATAGGTCCGTATAAAATTCAGATATTGAATTGAAAGATTAGAAAAGCACAGCCTATATTCAAGAATGTCCCAAAATCTCTCACTCTATGTATGTGATGTGATGTAAATAGACATCTGAATCGGAACTATTAATTCAGAAATCCAAAAAGACAGACGGGCCAGTGCAGTCCACCGTATTCGGACTTTATATTAGACGTAGGCGTAGGCAGCAAATGTAGTTCAGTATAACTTGACTCACTCGTGTTCTGTAAATCGAAAGCCGCATACATTTAGCTCATTGTTAAATTGACAAACTTTTATTTGCTACATTCCACTCATGAATTAAGAATTCAGTGCAGATTAGCTGAAAATTTAAACAGGTAATTTTTACAGAACTGGGGGATGTCGAAGAAGAATTCAGATTAAAATATTCCAGACACATTTCTAGGCGTATCCTCGTGGAACATTGACAAAAATTCTAATGTACAAGAACAAATGTCCAAAATTCATAAGATTACTAAATTTTTTAACCAGCCTTTCCATTCGTTATAATTATTTTGTCTCGAGAATCTGTCCGTGAGTAATGCACGTAATTCACATTAATTTCAAAGGTCTAATTTAATTTATAAAGTTTGAGTTAGCTCGTGTTCATTGAGTTGAGTTGAATTGTTGTACTCATTCTGTTCTGTGTCTGTGTCTGCGGGATTCAAATAAGTGACTACAAAGTTAGAGTGAGACAGAGAGAGAAACAATGGGTTTCATGGATTGGTTGACTCTGCCCTTGTCTTTTCTCCTCCACTAATCCCTCGGAGGACGGAACAAATGTGACAAGTATGAGAACAACTAATCGCAAGAAGTCAAGAGATTTGTCACCCCCATGAGCACAACGGAATTTGAATGGACGTCTTGAGAAGTAACAAACACTAAACACTAAGACTCGGATTTTGGGAATGGAATGCCGTGCAGAAGTTGATTTCCAAGAGAATGACTTATTGTTCACCATAGTCGTCCTGTAGCAAATGTACAAGGGTCACTTTTCAGATGTAAATTCATAAATATTCAAATAAGTTCAACAAACCAACAATTCATATTGGTTGGGATATCCGTCCTGGTCCAATAGCCGTGTGGATGCTTAATGTCTACTTAAAAATAAACGCTCACATTTTGACTGTTTTCCATTTTATATCGACAAATAGAAATTCCCATGAAAAGAATACTTGCTTAACTGCCATTTTGAAACTTAATGTTTGGTAGTATTAAAGGTAACACTGTATAGTTTTCAAATGAGTCAACTGATCGTACTCATTGTACTTTAGAATCAGTCATTGGATTTTTATTATACAGAGCAAATTATCAGGACACTTGAAGCCGGTGGCAAAATTGAAATAAAACGTAGATAACCTATAAATTTATCCGCAGATGTTGGGTTAGGTAGCCTAAGTATAAGTTAAAACGTACACGAAATGGCTACTGTTAAAATCAAAAGTTTCTTAAAATTAGAAACAGGAATGGATATGATTTCATCGATATACAGTTTTGAAAAATTTATAGTTTAATGACTTTCCGTCGTAGCGTAAACATTCAAATTAATTTTATTTGTTCTTAAAAATTTTATTGAGAATTTTATCATGCGGAGGACATTTGAATTTATACATTGGATGTATTTCTTCCGATTTGAATTTTACTCCCAAATAGTGTTCCTTGTTAGTATTCGTATTTAGTTTTGGTTTCTGTTTGTTGTTTCAATCTTGTACAAACTGCATTATTGGAGGACTAAGAAAACACAGAGGGTTTCATGGTGTGAAACAATTGACGGATTGAATTCTTGGGATAGAATGAAAGACA
>JAQIXO010000399.1:0-21253 GCA_034700305.1 Protaphorura armata
ATTTTTTTCTTCATTTTAGTATTTCCTGCTTCATTTTAGTATACTAGTATTTAGGGTCAAATTTTAGTATTATACTAACCATTTGAGTATATCTGGTCACCCTGTATTCATCTCACCGTACTTGCGTTTTGAAAATTCTAATTAAATATTTCATACCATTATTTCTAGAATACCGATCCTGGGATCCTAGTATTATTTACTCATTAAAAAACGGTTCACAATCAACGGGAGAAGACTCTCAAATCTCTTGTAAAATTAAAGGTCCGATTATATTGCCTTCTAATTGTAATTAAAATGAAACATGATTAAAATTATTTGTTGGACACTCTAGAATTTGAGACTAGTGCTCCAACACCTTCTTCAAGCATTGGCGCAACTGAATCAGTAACACAGCGGCGACCTGTTCTTTTCAAGTAAAAGTCGCTTCAAATTAGTAACAATAATTATTTGTATAATTAATATACACACCTATATGTAATTTATATTTGCAGTGCACGAAAGTTTCAAATATTAGCATTAGAAGAGCTAGCAACAGAAGTTCCAAATATAGAAGGCATTTCATGGGTATCCGCTAGTGACGGTGAATTACCGGAAGGTGGCTTATTAGGTGGGAGAGATTACCTGGGCAAACCATTGTATGTAGCCAGATGTGATCATGCAGGAGATATCATTCCAGGCAAAATGGCACCAGCCAATAATATTGCTTATGTAGGTTGGGATGGAGGTGAACATCAAAAATTTGTGTACCAAGTAATCCAAAATGGTTTAAATATTTTGTGTATTCAATTAAATTATTATTAATTCTGTTTAATTATAATTAAAAGATTTTGATTGCTCCATCTGACACTGTTTCGTGGGTACCGGCGGCGGAAGGATCATTTCTTCCTAAAAATGCAATTCCAGGTGGAATCACAGAGAAAGGTGAAATTCTTTACATCGGTCGTGTAGAACATGAAGGAACTGTCACTTTGGGTAAAGCGTACGTACCCGTATCACGTAAAATTCTAACTCGTATTTTTATACCGTATGATGGACAAGAACATGCGTATGAGAGATTTGAAATTCTGATAAAAAATTAATGTGTTCATTTCAACGAAACCAAGAAAAATATTATAAGATGAATTATTATACAATTAAATTAATATGGACACCTATTTCATGTATATTATATTGATAGTAGGCTATGTATGCACAATACAATTGTCTAGATCTATTAAGAAACAATGCTTTTTAATTTTCTTTTGGAATTTTTTGTTCAGCATGAGTTGTTACTACGAACTTCAACTACAGACTAAGAAAATTGGGTATTAGATTTTATGAATTAGAACAAATTGACTACTAATAATTTATCAAATTATTTTTGAAAAGGAGGATGAGTTAGATTAGATGGTGAGAGAACGATGTGGGCATGGAGTTACTCAAATAAAGTCACAAGTAATATCTGTGTGCTCGTGTAAATAAAGTGTCAAAATCAAATGTTATATTTTTCACTACGACATGACAACATGCATTTATTCGTTCTAATCTTTTTACTACGACTCTACATCAGAACACAAAAACTATTACGACTACTGTCCATCTCCAGTCGAATCCTTAATTAATACATTAAGATTGGGAAACTGGATTTTTTCTGTTTTACTACGAGGGAGTTTGCATTTAAAAATAATAATTAATTAACACACAATACCCAATACACTACACCCTCCCTTGCTGTCTATTTTACAAAATCAGTAAGAAATTCCTTGAAAGTCGTGTGTATTGTGACCGGATCAAACACTTTATAAGTAATAAAGTGTATAGGCAAGATGTTCTGGCACTGCGTCTCCTAATGCTATTATACCAGTGAAGTAAGCCAATTTATGAGCATACTGACAAACTGCAGGGACAGACACAGTCCCTGACCAATTGTAGTACATATGTGTCAACCTGTAAGTGAGTCGTTGGATTTGTTCTGCACTTAATCCTTGCTGATCAAAAATAACATTGTAGGCTGTTGGACTCACAGTGCCTTGGTTTGCGTGTTGGGATATGAGGTAGAAATCCCATCTGTAGAACAAGGTCATTGATTTTAAGTAATAAAGACTCATACTATAGCATAGCTGTTAATTTGAGAACAATAATGGTGTATGGACTGTTGACTCTGTTACAAATAAAAAAAAACTTGCCTTTCGGGTAAAGTGATGATATCATCCACGATAGTTCCAGCTTTCGGATTTATAAGACAACTGAATTCACTGTCCAGTTGTCGTCTGTTATCAGGTTGTCTATTGTAACCTCCTCTGTTGTAATTCACCTGTCTGTTACCAGGTTGCTGGTTGTAGCCTTGTCTGTTGCCGTCCTGTGTATTGTCTGATATCATCGCAATTCTAGCATTGATTTTCTTTGTCACAATTATTAAAGTGAATTTTGGTTGTTCTTGTTGAGCTGAGCCATACAACCCTTCCAATGAAACCTAAAAAGATATAATAAAAAAATTATTGTGGAGACCTCGGGTTAAATCTCTCGTCTGTACTAGTATTACCTTGATTTGTGCCAACTCAGTATTGAACACATAGTTTAGTTGTCCATCTCCGACTCCGTCGCGGTACATTATAATACGCCCGGGCAGCTGGTTTTGGTTCAATTTACTGTATGCCATCAGACATTCTGTAGATAATACGAGTACAGTACAAGTGGAATGATTAAGTTGTTTATGTTTTCTACTATTACATGTACATATATTTTCAAATTTCAGTGGAAATGACTAGGGAGAGTCACTAGCTAGTCACTACAAATATCTGCACAAATAAAGCACTACCCAGAACCAATGCAGTTGCAATGCAATGCATCATACCCAAACAAATATTGCCCTCTGGGGAGAACAGTTTTGATTTCAATTTCTGGGTGCTCGCATAGATGCAATGATATATTTTGTGTTTACTTGTTACATCTTTGCAGAGATTTCCAGACAGTTCTTCTTGATCTTTGTGAAAGGACACCGTAGAGTAGAATGTTGACAGACTGTTGTTCGTTGTTGCAACCATGGCACCAACACTGGGTCCCTTTCTCTTTCCACAGTGGTGTACGTCAAATCCAATGATCATCAGTCGCTAGAAAATATTAAAAATATAGATGTAAACTATACAAGGAAATAGAATTTGAACGTAAGAGGAATTTAACTCGGAAATGTAATAGTAAGAATTTACACAGGAGTTCTAATATTTGACTTCTCCGGGCAGGTTATTACGAGAAGATTACCATAAATCCATTGTACTCACAGAACATTTAGGTCCTAACCATGCGACTACCTCAAAATACCGTGATGGTGCCTAATATGCCATACAAAGTAGAAGGATTGTCTAACGTCTTTCATAATAGATTTTTAACTCACTGCATTTGGAAGAGGATTAATCACTGCCCACGGTTCACCCCCAAGTTTAGCATTCATTTGAATCACGACTTTGGTTGCAATTGAAAAGACCTCTGATAAAACCAACAAGCAAAAGTCAAATATTTCTTCAATTGAAATAGTTAATTAAAAACGATTTGAAAGAGAATTATCTATGATTAAAAAATCACAGTCGAATGGAATTCCATGTACACCAGCAAAACAAAACCGATACTTCGTTCCGGCTTCCATTGGGAAGATCATATGACAAATGTGACGCCATCTCGAGAGCTCTCATGGAATTCGACTGATTCATTCATGGTCAGGGTACGCGCGGGGACCAGAAACAAAAGTCTGTTCTGACTGTTGGTATACATGGAATGACTGTCCCTTGTTAATCCAATTTATCACGTAATTTTTATAAAATCACTCAAGTCGTACTGATAATCATAAAAACTCATTTGCTCCATATTAATGTACGTCGTCCGTCTTAATAAGCAAAACAAATCTTACTGTGATCATTCGTCACGTTCTGTGCCAGGAAGCATTGAGACGGAACTGTCGGAAGGAAATAAAGTTTAATCAAGTTAAACAGCTCTTAAATCTTCAATTGAAAGTAAAATTCATTTACCTTTATAGTCAAGACAACACCATTTCTTTACAGCTGCATAGAGATCCAACTTATTTCCAGGGAGTATGACAAATACCATTTTAAGGTTATTACCATACTTAGACTTGACTTGTGCTAAACACTTCATGTACCCTAGGATCCTTGTATCATTTATACGTTTCCTAAACCAAACATTTTAATAGTAATGTAATTGTAAGTTAAGTTGTACAAAAAATAAACTAAAGGGGAACATAAACTAACACTTCTGGTGGTGTGATATTGAATCCCAACCCTCTCCCCGCCTGACCCATTTTCTCTAAGAGGGCGTCAACGTGGACAACACTCTGCGGAGCAACGATCACCCATTCCCTCATTGGCTTCACTGAAAACATATTTGTACCTGAGGAGACAAAAAAAAAGGAACAGTTTTATGAACTTCACAAATAATCAGTTCTCGTATATAAATACATATTTTACATATACTGAATTACGTTTGATAGCCTCTTTCCAATCAGCATCAACCGTCGCAGTAATCATTTTCTTTTCATTATTGATCTTCATGATAATATTATCACTCGGTGCAACATGACCGGTCAGTTTTATCAATTTTGGTCCAAAATCAAGTCCCCATGTTGTAAGTTCATTACGAATCTAAGGATAAAACCCACATACACAAATAAGTCTTATTAGAAATATTGATTGGACGCACTTGTACTAAAAAAAATGAATGTGTTTTCAAAAGCCCATACTTAATTAACGATATGATAATTCTGATAATATTTACCTCTTCTGATCCCTTAATCCTTTTGACGAAATTTTGAACATTTTCAAATCTCGTAGCAGGTGGTTGATGAAGATGTTGAGCCAAATCTTTCATGATACGAAAATTTGATCGGATATCATCAGAAAGTCCAGTCATTTGACAGAATTCAGGGATCAAATAAATTGAGTCAGTTTGCCCACGATGTGTGTCGCGTTTCTTTGGTCTTGAAATCAACAGGGGTTGACCCATGGCTGTAATATAAACTTTGTGGTGTGAAGCATAGTATTCATGGTAAGTGGTGTCCTTTCCACGCATGTCAAATGTGTCAGCTGGTGATTTATCCCAAGCAATGTCATCAATTCGATACGTTTTACGATTGTAATGAGTCATCACAATGCAACCAATCAATTCTTTAGCCACAGCTTCCTAAAAAATTATTAAAATTATTTGATCTACGATTTGTCATTTGCATATTATAGTGAAATAGAAAATTAACATGAATATAAATTTATTTACCCGCTGGTCGGGACGATTACTCCCATGATGCTCAATTATAGTGAGACAAGTGTCACGTCTTAAGACTTTATGGATGACGTCTACACACATCATAACATTGTCCTCAAATTGTCGTATGGTCGTGACGTAGCCAGGCCATAATTCCAACCTGTGATGTGGCATAGAAATGGCAGCCGCCCTGTCATAAAACCGCCGTCCAATCTCCTCAAACTTTAGCGTCTCCATGCATTTCCTCACAATGATGTTGTAGAATTGAAGATAAGTGAAATCTGTCGGAGGGATTTGACCCACATTCTTAATCGTCAACTCAATTTTTGTATTATCCCAATTCCGCATTGAGGTCAAAACCATTGGCTAAAAAAAGTAAAAGTGGACATTTTATTAATGAATTAGCGATGGAATGGACGTTATTATTATTTTGTACAGGAAAGCTCAAAGTAATTCAGACATACATCCGGATCCAGACGATTAGAAGTGTACATAGTAGACCCATCGAAAATATAAGCCCCGAGAGTCTCTCTATGCACTCCAAGCAAAATCTTCTTCATTCGTGTGTTTTCTTCTTCTGGCTTAAAATCAACACGGTAATTGTAGAGACTCCAATTTGGTTGCTTCACAAGTGGGAAGAAATTTGCCACCAAATTAACTGAAGTCGCCGGTGTGGTTGTCCCTTGTTTCGATTTCGTACCTCGGTTTTCAGGTGTACGAATTTGAACGAAATCAAATCGATCATTAGGATTGCGTTCTTCTCGTTGACCTCGTCGGGCTCCACGTCTCCCGCCCCTTTCTTCGTTTCCAGTGCTCACCACGTTCTGATTTCTCTGATCTTCATTGCCACCACTTGTTTGACCTTCATTTCCGCCACTTCTGGGAGGTTCATGTGGACAACTTCTGTGGCCTTCAGACCCATGCTGGTGTCCTGAGCTGGTCGACCTTTCACTGCCTCCGGTGCGTGCCCTCTTCCCAGAATCTACAATAATTTAATAAATGGTATACTAGATATTAGTGCAAAAAATATAATATATAAATATGCTAATTATTGCAAGGTTAAAATGCATGCATATACAGTAATTGACAAAAACCTACTATCGTTATGTTTCTTTAGTTGATTAAAAAAAATCAATTCAGTTACCAGGATCGAGGGGTACCGGGGCGGGAGTGCGAGAATCATATACTTCGCCAGAATCCTTATGCCTGGGATCTCTTCCTCTACCACGACCGCGACCATACCCAAATTCTTCGGCTACATGGCCTTGAAATCCTCTTGATCTGTCCTGTTCACTCATGTCTAAAAACAAAATAAATGTATATTTATTCATTTGCCCAAACATTTCCCATTAAAATGTCTTCAGCATTTGGAATTTAAGCCACAATGAAATTGGGATATTACAATAAACCAAATTGGGTAAAAATACTAATGCACAATTATTTGTATTATTAAAATGCGTACTTCAGAAATCATATAAAAAAGAACTCTTAAAATATCAAAATATGTAACGAATTTTCCCTAATAAAAGCCCCACTCCGATTTAAGCCGTCCCTCTAATTTTCGATTTCTCAGATCCGATCGCTCGTCTGATCGAAGGGTCGATCAGGCAGATTGTGATTCGAAAAGTACGAAAGATTTCAGACCGGATTTTTCTAGCCTCTGGGGAGTTTAGCCTAAAACAGATTTTGTTCAATGAAATCCACTTTGATCATAAACTCATCTAAATCAGTACATTCTTTGCAATCAAGTCTCGTGGCTTGAACCGTCTGAATCGGATTAAAATCCGACACCGTTTGACCCGGGAAATCTAGTTCGAACCGAGAGTACCAAAATCGGTCCCAATCTAAGTCGTTCAGAATGTCCGACAAAAAGAAAGGAAGATAATTTCGATTCTTTCAAAATAAATGTTTTCAATTATGCAGAACAATTAATTTTAGGCCCTAAAACTAACCCTTGGTTTCTAATGCAAGCCCTTCCAATTGTTAAGTTCAGCCTCCCTTCCAATAGAAGCCATTCTTGGCTTAGGAATTTGCAATTAGACGCTGCGGCTTCTATTATCTGAATTATTTACGTGTATTGTGCAGTGCCAGTGCATGTTATGTACATTTCACAATACTCAAGGGTATGTTATTTTTTATTATCATCGAGACCAGGCATAGTTGGTACACATTACGCATTATTGCATTCCCGTATGCCTCCTTTAAATCCTTCCCCATTAAATATTTAATTAAAAAAAATACACATTTTAAGTCCGATGCACCCGAAGGCTATACAGACTATCATCTTGTATTTTTTCTTTTGTATTGGTTGGTGTACAGCTAGGCTGAACACCAATCTTCGTATGCTGGATGAGTCTAAATTACCATTTGGGCTAGAGAAGTGTAGGCTCTAGTAATATTGGAAAACTTGAGTGTGTTAGAAAGGGACATTTTTGTAATTTTACAGGATCGGACTTGTAACTCAGGGCGCCGATGGCGGCTAACATTAGTGGCATGGGGCAAAAGCAAAGGGCGCCGTAATTGCCTCAATGACCGTAATGTTAAACTTATCGGGGCGCACTTGGCAATCGCCAACCCGTCCTTATGGCCAGTCCGGCCCTGTATTTTTATTTATAGGTTAGCGTTAGATCCTTACAGACATTCGAACCCCACCTGCTTTTATTGTCAATTCGTTATCTGCTTCTGAGCCGAGGCAGGGAAAGATTAGGCTTGAAAGGGATATAGTAAGTCCACTCACATTAGACCAAACTAATACGCTTGGTACTTTGCCATTGCACTAATGCCCACGGCCATATCCCCATCGAACCCTCACTCTGTACCTTATCTGCACTCCATACAGCGAAAAGACTATTACAAGCGGAGCCCATATGAATATCTACCTTTCTCACTCTAAAAGCCTACATTTCATTAAAACCCATCCAGGTTTGTCCAGCCGATGTATTGAATCCTCATTACAGTGTAGAACCGGATTCCCATGAACTACACCATAACGGCTGGACTACTAAATATTTAATTAAGCATTCCTCATATTTCAGCTATACATACATAAAAAAATACATTACGATTTCCACAAAATATCTCTTTGTTCTTAACAAATACTATTTAGAATTGTTTTATTTTATTTTTATGTTGCCAACACGTGGGTGTCCGTATTGTGAATATCACAACACAAAAGGAGTGCGTGCATTAGAGTTTTCCCCTTTCCTTGTCTAGTGTGGTTGATGTTGATAAACATGAGTATTATTGCATGTAATGTAAAACTACCACACTCGCGTTCATGCCCGCATACATAGCATGCAACCACAATCTAGTACGGCAGAAAGAAGTTCTACATATGACATGGACATGGTCTGTGTAGAAATTTTGACGCGCATTGAAATAATTGGCAAAGGCACGATTTAATTTTCGTTCAAATTGTGAACAATTTGTTCAAATTTAATTCACACATGATTCAATATGAATTACTAAAGTTTTTTTTATCAATTTGTAAATGTAGTGTCTTCACCAAAAATTAAACAGAACATTCCGCGAGGTTCCCTTGTGAGAGTACGTTGCCCTAGCTATCTCTTACTAGTTACTACGCCACAGAAAGCAGAAAACAGACAACAACGAATTTTCATAATAATTCTTACCAATTGGACTGGAGGATTTAATTCAACACCACAAATGCATAATAAATATTCCTTTTATTCAGTGTCTCAACAACAATTAACGATTGAAAATAGAATTGAATATTCTGTACGTCCGCGTAAATTATGTTTTTCAGACTCCATAAACCAAATTCATACAATCACTCTCACTTCTCTGACTCAACTACGACTAGACTCGACTCATGTCCGGTCCTCTGCATTGATTTTTTTGTTCACCAAAAGAGTTCCATGGGTTGAGGAAATATCGCACTTGCGCTACTTATTTTTTGTTCCACCCAGTAAGTAAAGTAACCCTCATCCTGTAATTTTGAATGGAAAATAAAGTACGGGATTCCATGGTTGAACAAAGTTCATGCTTTATATTGAGATTTTGGTATTATTATTCGTAGAAAACTACAGGGTGTCCCAAATTCAAGAGTAAATTCGTTCTAATATTCTCGATTTTAACTTTTATAATGATATAAATGTTTAGATTTTCCTTGGAATAATCGGATGCCATTTTTTGAAACAAAATTTAATTTATTCTCAAGCTTTTTAACTCAAATCGTGTCGTCTTCAGGAGATTTATCAGAGTCACAAAGATTGGACAAAATTTTAACAATGTCAGCTAAAAAAGTTATATAGAAATGTAAACAACAACTGATATGTGTGTGAAATGTTGAGTTGAGATAAATGTTTTAATCAAAATTTAACTATGCGTCTCATGAGCAATGTCAGAATTATCATTATCATACGGTTGCCCTAATTGAAAAATTTAATACAACACAGGTAAATCGTTGCGGTCGCTCCGATTTTACATTGGCCAGGAGAATTAGACAATATAGAGAAAGGAGAAAATAGAAAAAATACGTATTGGCTATCGGGATGTATAATATTACATCTGTCGCGTATCAAATCAATGATGGTCCGCGAATTTCGTTACATCATCGGGCGGGGTATGTGACATGACCCTGTGTGACCTTTGGAATGCACAATTATGATTTGTCCAAACAAAATTCGATTAATTCATAACATGTGTCTGTTCTGGTCAGACTTGAAAAAGTATTGATTATCATTTCAGTAAGAAATAACACTAACGAGGGAAGGCCGGAACGTGTAACACACCGATTTCGCCCAAATTTATTTTCTGGGGTGGCCTTCAGATTTCATTAGACACGTATTTTGTTATTTTTCCTGGCCGACCACCCACGGGCGGTCAAAAAAATTATTCAATTCTTGACTCTATACTTTTCAAAATCCTTATGCCCTCCAACATGGGTTTTTCGAGTCGAACAAAGAGACAATTATAACAATTAATTTAATATTTATTATGGACTCTTTGTACTTTTGAAAAAATCCGAACGACAAAATGAAAAAGTGCAAAGAGTCGACTCAAAAAACACATGTTATACGCCATAAGGATTTTCGAATTTCGAAAATTAGAAAAAGTAAAAAAAATACTCCCGGGGGTCCGTCATGAAAAATAAAAAAAGACGCGTCTAATGAAATCCGAAGACCTCTACAGAAAAAAATTTGGACGGAATCGGTGTGTTACACGTTCCGGCCTCCCCTCGTAAGAAGGGGTTTAGAAAAAACAGTTATAATAGTGATAAGTAGAAATAAACTTGAACTTGTAACTAGGGCTCGCAATCCGATCCGAGGAAATCCGATCCGATCCGTAATCCGTCGGATCGGATCGGATCGAACGCTTGATCCGGCGGATTTTAATCCGAAGAATCCGACGGAATACAGATGAAATCTACTTGTTTCAACATGTGTCATAGAAATGTACTACAATCTTGACATAGAAAATAGCACTCGAGTCTTTCCGACCATATTAAAATCCGATCCGGATTGATCCGACGGTTGGAAAATCCGGACCGGATCGATCCGAGAGTCCCAAAATCCGATCCGATCCGACGGATTGCGAGCCCTACTTGTAACAACGGGGAAGGAGTAGTGTGTCCTTTCCATTGCACAATTGCACTATTTTTATGGACACTTCAAAGTACTTATCCATTCACACAAATAAGGCAATGTAGTTATTGAGTAAATAATTGTGCGTGCATGGTTTGACTTAAAAGCACCCATGCTTGATTGCCCAAACTTAAAAATAATATTTTAAGAAGAAAAAAATTGTAAATGCATTTGTACATGAATATTTGTATTGTTGAAAAAACTAACACAAACTTGTAACTGAGCCTGTCCAATATTTAAACAGTTGAACCTCCGAGAATACGAAACTGGATTCATCCTGTTTTACCGATGAATCGTAATGATGTTTAAAATTAATATTAATTAATTCGATGGGGTCTGAAATTCCCTATAAACCAATCTTGTATATTTTACAAAATAAATATAAAATACATTTAAAGCCATCAAAGAATTTTTTTTTGAATGATTAGTGATGACTCTATAAGTAATAAAGTGTATTTGCAAGCCGTTCATCCGCTGCATCTCCTAAAGCTATACCAGTCAAGTAAGCTAGTTTATGAGCATACTGACAAACTGCTGGGACTGATACCGTTCCAGACCAATTGAAATACATATGGGTCAATTTGTACGTGAGTCTTTGGATTTGATCTGCAGTTAATCCTTGTTGATCGAAAATAACATTGTAGGCCGTCGGACTCACAGTTCCTTGGTTTGCGTGTTGGGATATGAGGTAGAAATCCCATCTGTAAAAATAATTGTGGATGAAATTGTGCAACAAAATTAAGCATGATTGAATACTTATTTTTAGGCGTTCAATAAAGAACAATTTTGGGGCACTCCGTTCATGTAAAAATAAACTTGCCTTTCGGGTAATGTGATGACATCGTCGACGATAGTCCCAGCCCTTGGATTTTTTAGACCTCTCAGTCCGCTATTCTCAGGTTGCCTGTTGTCTGGTATTAGCGCAAGCCTAGCGTTGATTTTCTTTGTCACGACTATAAGAGAGAACATGGGCTGCTCCTGTCCAGCTGATTTATACACTCCTTCCAATGCAACCTAAAAAGAATGAACGATAATTCTTGTTGTGAATATTCGTCGACTTCATTTTGAAATTTCCTTTGTATTTTTATATATTACTTTAATTTGAGCTAATTCGGTATTGTACACATAGTTGAGCTGGCCGTCACCAACTCCATCCCGGTACATTATTATACGCCCTGGCAATTGGTCTTGATTTAATTTACGGTAAGCCATTAGGCATTCTGTAAAAGCAAATAAGACGGCGTAATTAAATTGATGCCCTTCCATTTTGTACTACTGATCGTTCTAAAAAATAGATGTGGAATAAAGATATGTATTCTGTGTTTACTTGTGACATCTAAGCAGAGATTTGCTGAGAGCTGTGTTGGATTATCATGAAATGACAATGTAGAGTAAAATGTTGAGAGGTCGTTGTTTGTTGTTGCCACCACAGCACCCACACTCGGTCCTTTTCTTTTCCCACAGTGATGCACGTCAAATCCAATTATCATGAGGCGCTATGCAGTATAAAATATCAATAGAAAAAAATATAAAGTCACTAGGAATTGAACTCGGGACTCAATGGATTAGTACTAAAGTCCTTTAATAATTTATTTATAAACTCACGGATTTCTTGAGTGGATTCAGCACTGCCCATGGTTCACCCCCAAGTTTTGCATTCATTTGGATGACCACCTTAGTAGCAATGGACATCAGCTCTAATAAAACAAATGTAAAATGTAATCAAAATGATTTACCTTATTATCAAGTCGGCCGATTTAATCAATTTACAAAGCACGTCATATCTTACTTTTATCGTCCATCACATTTTTCGCCAGGAAACATTGAGACTGAACTGAAGGAATTAATCATGTTAATTAAAGAACAGCTCTTGCAATAATTTTCAAATTATTCTGTTCACCACTTACTTCCATATTGAATGCAACATTGTTTCTTAACAGCAGCGTACAAGTCCAATTTATTACCAGGGAGGATGACGAAGATCATTTTGAGATTGTTGCCATGATTAGACATGGTTTGAGCAATAGTCTTCATGTATCCTTGAATCCTCGTATCACTTACTCTCAATCTTACAACATAAATAAATAAAAGTAGGAACATAAATATATACATAAACATATTTGCAATTTTTGAAGGAGATCATAAACTCACACATCAACTGGTCGTGGAACGGTGAATCCTAACCCTCTGCCGACCTGAGTCATTTTCTGTACCAGTGTGTCAACACGAGCAACATTTCTTTCCGGAACAATGATCACCCATTCTTTCATAGGTTTCACTGAAAACATACTTGTATCTGTGAAGAAAAAAATTCTCAATTTTGTGGGCTTCACAATTACTTACTTAGTTTTCATGTAATTAAATGTGAATTATTAATTACTCCTGAAGGCCATCCTCCAATCAGCTTCATCAGTCGGTGTAATTTTTTCATCTTTATTATTGATTTTCATGATGATATTTTCCTTCGGTGCCACTCGACCGGTGAGTTTGGTCAATTTGGTTCCAAAATCCAGTCCCCACGTTGTGAGTTCTCGTCGAATCTAATTAAAAAACGCACACAAATAAATATACACCTACAATTGGTTAGCCAAAATTTTAGTTACCTCTTCCGATCCACGAAGCCGCTTAACAAAATTTTGAACATTTTCAAATCTCGTATGAGGGGGTTGATGAAGATGTTGAGCTAATGCCTTCATGGCATGAAAATTTGATCGGGTTTCATCCGCAAGTCCAGTCATTTGACAGAGTTCAGGAATCAAATAAATTGGACCAGTTTGCCCACGATGTGTGTCACGCTTCTTTGGTCTTGAGACCAAAAGTGGTTGACCCATGTCTCGAATAGTAATATTTTTCTTTGCATAATACTCAATGTAGGTGGTGTCAGTTCCACGCATGGCAAATGTGTCGGCGGGGGATTTGGTCCAATCGATGTCATCAATACGATACGTTTTTCGATTGTAGTGCGTCATCACAATACTTCCGATCAATTCCTTAGTCACAGCTTCCTAACAATTTAATTATTTAATTAATTAAATTATATATAAGTGTAAAAAAAATAGATGCGAATAAATATATTTTATTTACCCGATTACCCCCGTGATGTGCCATTACATTGAGACAAGTGTCATGTCTAAGAACTTTATGGATCACGTCAACACACATCATTACATTGTGCTCAAATTGACGTATAGTCGTGACGTAGCCGGGCCAAATATCCAGTCTATAATTTTGCATACAAATGGCAGCTTCTCTATCATAAAAGTATCTCCCTATCTCTTCAAACTTTAGCGTTTCCATGCATTTTCTCACTATAATATTGTAGAACTGGAGGTACGTGAAATCTGTCCGAGGGATTTCACCCACACTCCTAATCGTTATTTGAATTTTCTCTTTATCAGCATCTCGTGTCGAGTACAAAATCATGGGCTAGAAAATAATAAGAAATTTCTTAATACATTTTTATACAAACTAAACTTAATAAAAAACAGAAAAATTCTTACATCCGGAGTCAAACGCTGTGAAGTGTACATAGTAGACCCATCAGAAACATACGCCCCGATAGTGCTTCTATGCACTCCGAGCAAAATCTTCTTCATTCTTGTTCGATCTTCTTCCGGTTCAAAATCCACACGATAATTGTACAGACACCATTTTGATTGCTCGATCATTAAGAAAAAATTTGCGACCAAATTAACTGAAGTCTCAGGTGTGGTTGTTCCTTGTTTAGATTTAGTCAATCTGTTTTCAGGTGTACGGATTTGTACGAAATCAAATCGATCATTAGGATTGCGATCTTCTCGCTGACCTCGTCGTGCTCCATTTCTCCCGCTTCCTTCTTGGCTTCCAGTGCTCACTCTGCTCATTGTGCTCCTGTGACTTTCGTGATGGCCACCCCTGCCTCTGTGATCTTCACGCTCTTCATGGTGTGATGAGCTTTCCCCAACCTCAATCCTTGACCTCTTCGCAGAGTCGGCGGCTAATTCAAAGAAGCATAAATGCAGAGACTAACCTGCCACACTATTAAATCAATCACGTCACGTACCTGGATCGACAGACAGATGTACAGGGGTACAAGAGCCATCTACCAGTTCGCGGGAATCAGTAGATGGCCTACGAGTTGATGTTCTCCTTCTTGTGTGTCCACGACCAATCCCAAATTCCTGGGCATCATGACGACAACCTCCACCTGTTCTATCCTCATCCCGTTCACTCATGTCTAACAATAAGAATATGAATAAATGTCATAATTTTATCTATCCCAAGTTCTTCTCTACAAACGTCTTCAGAAAATTTAGAGAATGAAGGCCACAAGTTAATTCGGAATATCGTACCGGGCAAATCGACATGGGTTAAAAAAAGTGACGTACAATTTGTAAAAAATATGAATAATTAATGTAATTCAATGCCTTTCGTTAATTGCCAGTTATAAGTACACAATAATAAATAACAGTGCGTCTCATCTGCCCTGCTCCCAGTATTCATATGAATAAATCTAAAAATAAATATTACCGACTACTTTTGTTCCTTTAATTCTGAATTTGAATTTTTCTTATTGGTTCCATGCGAAACGGAGTCGGCTGTGTTTATACTTCCATTCGCACGTACTTTCTTGAACATAATTTGTTTTATTATACAATCCTCAACTCACACAAACTTCAGTTAAGTAAACACACAGACACTTCGATTTCAGCGAATTACCCTTATGTTTTTAAGAAACATTATTTGGAACAATTTTCTTTGATTTCCTTAGCTTTGTATTCGTAAAGTCTTATTGACAACATGTATATGCGTGGCGTTAAAAACAAAAGAAATTACTACATGGATTGCATTGTTGGCTCTACGACTTGTTTACTGTGTGAGGTTGATACATTTGCACATTATATAATTGTAATTGCAACCTTAAAACTGCGCTTTGTTCATGCATGACCATCTGCTGTGGTTGGCAATTGGGAAGCGTCAGCTGTGAAGCGGTGATGTTATCAGATGGTTAATGTTAAGATTTTGACCAACACGCTAATAATTGATACACATTGTGTTGATTTCATTTTTATTCAAAGGTGAATAAATCAAAGCAGACAAGTTTTTCTTGAATCAATGTATTATCTTATCTGTGTAAAAAAAAATGCTGGCTCATATTGTAAGGAAAATTACATGAGGTTCCTTCATTCCCTTTACGCAGCATTCTGAGAATCTTAATTTTACAGAACTATAGAAACGACTACAGTGCCATATTTCGTATGATGTTAAAAGTTGTCACGAAGATCACTTGTTCCGGTCGATCGATTTTCTTTTGGCTACAGGTGTGCGTAAACCTGTCGGAGTCCAGAGCGCGCGGTCAAACTTTAAGGAAAATGGATTGTTGACTAAATAGAGCGGAATGGACGACCTGCGTCCGCCGACATATGCATATGGTCGGCTGGGACAGGAATGAAAGAAAGTTGTATGACTGTACCCATGAATTTCAAAAATGTGAAATGCAATTCAATCATGATGTATTAGAGTGAATAATTGTCAAATCTCATATTTTCCATGTTCATCATTAACCCGCACAAGGTAAACTAATTGACTGATAAAAACATTGGGTAACCGAACCAAAGTTTTTGGTCCGCTTTGGTCATTCAAAATGATGGATCAAAAAATATTTTGCCGACAGAGTAGTTTACCTTGAGAGAAGCCTGAGATTTTCACATAATCCAGAAAACCCAGCTCAAACTGTGTATTAGATTATTTTCAAATTAATTGATAATTTTATCTCGGTAATTAGTACATGTAATCACATTCATTTCATAATGAGTTATTGAGTTGCATTTCAACCGGACCTTCATTGTTACATTCGTTAATCCTACCAAAGTCCAGCCGTTAGACTTGAAAGAGTAATATTAACATTTCCAAGTAAATAATAAATACGTAGAAATAAAGGTAAGGAAGGGAATACCAGGAAAAAATAAACTTTTAAAAATAAACTCAAACTGGGAAGGAATGTGACTTTTTATTACCTAAACTTTTTAACGAACACTTTCAAAAATTTGTTCATTCGGACTAGTAGTGTCAGAAAATCTACACTGTTACAGGTTGCCTGAAAGAGTCCTAAGACCATTCCTAGCATTTATTAAAATCTAATTGTGCCATTTAGTTTATTGAATGACTACAATGCTGAAATTATTCCTCCTCCTACTATTTTGGATATCTGAGGTAGCCTGTAGTGAAAATTCAACAAATTCACAAGGTAAGAATGAGAATAAGAGTTACGCAGGAATTTTTTTTACATATACATAATTAACAACCAAGCTAATTTTACCTAATGAAAATCATGTTCTTTTACCTAGTTATTATTAGTGATGAAAAAAATTAGCATGCATTCATTTTTACATGCGTGCCACTTTAGAGTTGCGTGTGAATTCTGACTTTTAAATTGTGTTAAATAAAAATATGTACTTATTTTTTGTTGAACGCGGAAATTGTATAATTTGTAATTGGTCCTGGAAAACGGAGTGAATATTTGCAATGCATTGTTTAGGAGATCAGATTCACATAATAATATGAGTGCTCTCTTCATATTAGTCATGCTATGTTCATCCATCCATTCATCCATCCGTCCTAACCTACACCTGTCCGTCTGTCTCTGCCTTGTCTTGTTTATGATTGAATTAACCGTGAGAATTTTCCCTGTGTTTTAGTGTACAAATGTACAAAAGTATAAATGAAGTGGAATACCTCCATAATTTTCTCGTCCATCAAATTTAACCTTGCCATGAATTAATTGCATCACAAATTAAATGCAGAGCTAGAGCTCCAGAGCTAGAGCCTAGATTTTGATGAAAAGTATTATGCAGAGAGTATTTTTGTTTTAGTTAATTTTATCACTACTACTACTACTGCTCTATTATTTTACTTTTTCATTCCCTACTTTGCATTATATTTTTCTACATGTAATATTTGAAACCGAAAATGGCAAAAATTGTATATTTTAATAAAATCTTTCTACTATTTATAATCTGGATTGTGATTTTAATATCAGGTAACAATTTTGAGCACACTCATTCGTCAAAAATGTCAAAAATTCTAAAAAAGATACATTGATCATCGAAACTACAAATATTTTAAAATATACATATGTTTAATAATTGTAATTAACAGATGGCGTGTCAGGAAACTCATCATCCCCTGCCCTAAACCAACTCACTAAATGGTCATCCATCAATTCCAACAAATGCGTGCCTTACGCAACCACAAATGGCGGAGTTCCAGTCCCAAGTCTCACTGCATCCCAAGCCATTGGGTCAAGAGGTCACGTTCTCCTCCAAGACTCTTTCCTCCTAGAAATGACTGCAAGTTTCAACCGTGAGAGAATCCCTGAGCGTGTTGTCCATGCCAAAGGGGCAGGAGCCTTTGGATACTTTGAAGTCACGAATGATATTTCTCATCTCACCAAAGCTAAATTCTTATCTCCAACTGCAAAGAAGACAAAAGTAGCTGTGAGGTTTTCTACCGTTGGAGGTGAATTGGGATCTGGGGACACTTGGATTGACCCGAAAGGATTTGCTGTCAAATTTTATACGGAAGATGGGATTCATGATTTGGTTGGGAATAACATTGAAATCTTTCCAATCAGGGATGCAATGTTATTCGCTGATCTCAATCGTTCAAGGAAAAGAAATCCACAAACACATTTGAGGGATCCGACCATGTGGTGGGATTTTACGGCACTCCGTCCGGAAACTGCTCTTCATACTCTCCATTTGTTTTCAAACAAGGTTAGGAAATTCATAGGCATATTTTGAATTTCTTTCTTGTAAATTTTGTTAATTTTTTTAGAATTCATGAGATTTTCCGAATTTCTTCAATTTTTTAAAAAATTTAATGCCTTTTTGGATTTCTTTTAAAAAAAAATGAGATTATTTAAAATTATTGACAACTCTTACATTTTTTTTCGAATTTCTCGTTATTGTCTTTTTTGATTATTTTAAATGTTTTTGGGATTTTCGTTTAAAATTCCTGCCATTTGGAATTCTTTTTCCCAATGCACATTTCAATTAATGTAAATAATATAACTTTAATTATTTCAGGGAACGCCAAGCAGCTTCCGTGCGATGGACGGCGCTGGAGTCCACACATTTAAACTCGTCCACGCCAAAGGTCACGCCACAGTCTATGTGAAATTCCATTGGCTAAGCAATCAGCCCAAAAGAGCCCTGACTCGTAAAGAATCCGCTGATTTAGCTGGATCCAACGGTGACTACTTAATCCAAGATTTATACGACGCCATCGAAAATAAAGACTATCCTTCCTGGAATTTATCCATTCAAGTAATGACATTTGACCAAGCCGGGGCTCATCCACAAAATCCATTTGACTCAACCAAACATTGGAGAAGAGAAGAATACCCACTGATCCCTGTCGGTCGAATGACCTTGGATCGCAATCCTAAAAATTATTTTACTGACGTTGAGCAAATTGCATTCAGTCCTTCCAACATGGTTCCAGGAATTGAGGCGAGCCCTGACCGTTTACTCCATGCAAGAATGTTTTCTTACCCAGATGCCCAGCGATATCGACTGGGAGTTAATTTTCATCAGTTGTACGTGAATAAATGCCCATTCAAAATTTCTACTTATAATCGGGATGGGCAAATGCAGACGGGGTCCAATGGGAAAGGAAGTCCAAATTACTTTCCAAATAGTTTCAATGGTGTCAACCAAAATCCGGGAGGTGGCGCAGGTGTGGGCGTGGGTACACCTGTGGCACACACAAAATTTTATGTAACTGGTGATGTGGATCGTGTGGATACAGGAGAAGATGATAATTTTAGTTTAGCAAGAATTTTTCTACAAAGAGATGTGGATGTGGATGAACGGAACAGAATTGTGGAAGACATTGCGGATTTTTTGAGGAAAGCTGATGTGAGAGTTCAACAATTATTTTTGAAAAATATTGCGTACCCTATCAGTCAAGAATTTGGGGATGCGTTGAAAAATGAATTAGATAATGTGGTTCGATTGAGTCCAGCTCCTGTTGTTAATAATAATAATAAGTTTGTTCATTATTATTAATTTTACAATACGGATGGATAGGTTGTTTCGAATTTTTAATAAAATCACGAATTTGTGCATTAATTGAATCATATAATATTTTTTACTGCTTGAAAAATATTTTTTTAAACATAACGCATATTCTACAATAAATATGAGTTTAGAGGTCCACCTCCACAACTTGTGGTTGAGCTACAAATGCAGCAATCCCTTGACAGAAAATCTGTAGAGATTGTCCAGTCTGAGCGCGTATCTTCTCACTGTCAGGGGCATAACTTTGAATAGGTGTCAGATTGCCTGATTCGGTGCCCATCCGAAAAACTTTTACGATTGGTCTCGAACCCCCTCTTCTGGAAGTCATAGAGTACAAGAATTCTCCACTTGGAATAATGGCAAACAAAAACTCAGAATGTTCTTCATGGAGAAGGTACTGCCAATAAACAAATCCAGTCATTTCCCCGTCATTCCAGCATACGATTTTAGTTTCAGTTAACCACCTACTCCCATCATCTGTCGTGTAAAGTTTTCCAGTCTTGGTTGAAAATTTTGACCAACCCGCACCATGTAGATTCCCAGGGATAGATTTGTTCACTATTAATCCTTGTTCGATTATTCCGCTAGATGGCACAGTGAACAAACCAAAACCTGTTGGGCGGGATGAAGTGTAAATCATGGGTTGTTGATTGATATTACTGCAATTCTTAATTGTTGGTGGAATAAGAGTCAATTCTATTGGGTTGAGGGCGAGGATGGGATTGAGAACAGGGTCAGACAAAACTGTGCCTTGACTTGAGACATTGAAAACAGCTAGGACTGATGGGACTTTGGGACTCCGTTCACGACCTCTTACGGACACAATCACTTTCGTCGAGTCAGCACTGAATTTAAAGTCAGTCGGAGATTCTTCATAGCGTGGAGGATTCGGTTGACTCTTCCCCACGGGTTTAATGGTATTTGGTAATGGGATTAGACACGTCTGGGTCACTTTGAAACAAGCCACGTTGTTAATTAAACCTATATTGAGGACACAGAGGACTTCCAATTCAGATGAATATGCAAGACATGCAGGGAAATTCCCTTGACTCTTTACACTTCTGACGAATGTCAATTTCTCAGGGCTGTTTGGGTCAATAGTGAACATGGACACAGTGTTTGAGCCAGAATTTGCAACGAACAAAAAGTTATCTCCAGTAATCATGTAGTTAACAAATGGGTATTGGTTGACGTGTGAGGATCCATTCCCTTGTGTGCTGATTGTGTTGTTGAAGAGAAGTGTCCCATCTGGTTGGATACAGTTCACGACCACCCAATTTCCGAGCTCGTTGTTGGTGGCGAAGTAAACTGCTCCAATGCAACCACTTGGCGGTTGACATG